>CM076584.1:536421022-536628538 GCA_034641835.2 Pinus albicaulis
AAAGAATACTTCAAGTTTAAGGCAAAATGGCACTTACTATATTAATTTAACATACCTCAAGATTATAGCACCCTTTTAGCAAAAACTAAACAATATATCCAAACTAACAATAATTAAGGGTGGAAGGAGTTCGAAAATAGGGGAGGCAAGGCCTGAGAAAGGTGTCAACAATGTTACACCATTTTTTGGTCATCTAACCTATTATCATTAGATGGACCCAAGTACACCATGTAAGACCAATTTTACCCTAAGTAAAATTGTCTTCACTATGTTAAATAACTTAATAAACCACATTTATTAGGTTGTTTATGGTCTCAACAGGAAACCCCAAAAGGAAATATTAAACAAACCTATATTTGTTTGATTTTCCTCACGGAATAATTAATTAAACCATAATTTAATTATTATTCCCAGTCATGTTTAACCCAAAAACAAAAAAATTAATTAGATAAACCTTTATTTATCTTATTATTTTCTAGGAATAATTATTTAAATCTTATTTAGATAATATTCCTTGTTAAATATGACCAAATCACCTACAAATAATTAAATAAATCATTATTTATTTAATTATCTTTCAACCACTTCCTGAAATACTTAAATAAATCATTATTTATTTGATTATCTTCTAACCGCTTCCTTAAAAAGATAAATAAATCATTTATTTATTTATTTTTGACAAATCAAGGGATTTGACCCAAGTCAAATACCTTTTCCCTCCAACAAATATAATAAAATATTCCATAAAAGGTGGATCTGGATTTGGTTAACATTATTTTAATCATGCACCAAGATCTAGAATGACCCAATATTTTGTTATAAATAGGAGGGTTTTTCCTATCATTCTTGACCTTTTGTTGCCTATTAGATCACTCTAGATTTATACACTTGGTCCCATTTTTTCCATCATTTGCTGTGTGAGCTCCCATTGAGCTCTATTCTTTACATTGGGTTTTCTACACCAACAAGAGAGAGAAATCTTAGATCTGAAGTGCTGAGGACTTCCAAGAACCCACCCCACTAAGAAGAATTGGATACGCCTTCTTGTTTTCCTCCCAGGTGCCCGATTAATATAAAAATTCTTTCAAAAATTGTTCTTGTCTTGTCTATTGGTATATGGAGCAAACCCTTGTTTTTACTGCTTAATGTCTTTCCATGCATAGATCTGGTGTTTTGCAGCTCTTTTCTTGTCTAACTAACCGCAGATCTGAAGATATTGGTAGCCACTTTTGTTGTTAGGGCTATTAGTTATGCGTAGCTAAAGAGGTCTTTTTTCGTACACTTCGACAAAGGATTCATACTAACAAATGGCGACTCCACACGGGTTTTAAAATTACGACCGCTGTCGTTTTTCATATTCCTGCATATCCAGCTACTTCAGACCCTACGGTTTCTTTTCAGCTGTTTATTTTTCCTATTTTTATGTTGTTTCTCTCACATAAAACCCTAAAACATCAAAATTTCTAACTTCCTTGTGTTTCTGGCCCTATTGCGCAGGTAAGCGACACCAGCCACAACTAAGACGGAAAATTTTCTGAAAATCTGCCGCCGAGACAACCGGAATGGGGGGTCACACTTTTTGGCCCATAACCTGCGACCTGGACCTCCAGGTCGCACTTTTCTGCCCCTTTTCTGTGACCTGCACTGAAAACAGGTCAGAACGTGCGACCTGCCAATTTTTCAGTGATTTTTATGTAATTTTTCTGGGTTTTGCTGTAGCTTCTGTCAGGGTCCTCCAGCCTCTGTCTCAGCCTGCTTTGACCAAGTTCTGATCTATTTTTACTCATCTGAGTGGGAACCTAGCCCCCTAGGGCTTTAGTACCCTCCACTTTTTGTGGAAGAGTTTTAGCTATTTCAGCCGTCTGTTTTTCAGAGCTTCAACCTCCTTTTTTCCAGATCTGTTACCTCCTTTTCAGATCCCTGGTAATCAGCTCTTCTACCACTCAAATCACCTCCTGAAGATTTGTTTGGATCTACTTTTAGGGCCTCCTCCTTGCCCCCTCCGCTTTTTGTTGATTTCCTTCCTTTTTCCAGCCACCTTGCCTCTGTCTCTTGGCTGTGATCTGCACCTCTTTTCAGCAGCTTTATCCTTTTGACCCTAGATCTATTGGCCTCTTCTTACGTGTGTTTTGACTAGATTTTTTCCCTCTTTTAGAGTAGTTTTGAGAGACCCTCCTTTTTGGGCTAGATTGATGCATGTTTAGCTGTTAAATGTTCTATTATTTCAGCATTATATACTATTCTCTGCAGATTTCTTTTCAGTTACGCAGCACACTTTTTCTTGCTCTCAAAATGAAAAGGGTTTAAAAATTAAAATTAACGCACATCACACACTGACCCTAAGTGAAGAAGCGCCTGGTTAACACCGCCTGGCAAAGACTCTAAAATCAATTGTCACTGCACCTTGTCTGCCCTTGACCTTTCTTGATTCTGTCCCTTTCTGCCCTTGTCGGTTTCCTTCTTCCTGTCATCATTGTGCCCCCAAGGCGCCTTTCCCAGAGACTTCTTGGCCTTCACCCTCAGTTTCCGGTTGATCAACCTGCTTCGCCCCGCCGTCGTCGAGCCAGTCCTCCTTCGAGTCCGCACTCCGACTCCTCTCCTGATTCATTGGGTTCTCCTTTTCCTTCTGGTTCTCCCCCTGTCACCTTCACTGTGTCCGGTCCAGGGCCTAATGCTAGTAGTGCTCCCGGCCCTAATGCCAGAACTAATACTAGCAGAACCGCCACAGGAACTACCTCGGCTGCACCCATGCTCCCCTTCTTGGCAGGCCTCAGCCTCCCCGATTTGAACCGGTTGACAAACGACCCTATACACTATGATGCTAGTTGGCCTGCTATGCCGACAAAGCTCCATTCCGACATCCCAAAGTTTGAAGGCCGTGCTGGAGAAGATCCTTCCAATCATGTTCGATCTTTCCACATGTGGTGTTCATCTACCTCCATTACCGATGACTCTGTTCGTCTTAGATTGTTCCAACACACGCTTACAGGTGAAGCTTCTAAGTGGTATGTTGATCAGCCCACTTCCTCCCATACCACCTTTGCAACTCTTGCCCGGGCTTTTTTATCTTACTTCCAGCTTCCCCTTCGTTATGACACTGGTATCAAACTCTTGAATTCCTTCAAGAAAACCTCTTCAACCCTCCTTTCTACCCATGTCTAGGAATGGAAAAGAAGACAGAGCCTATGCCAATCTCCTACCTTCGAAGACCGTGTCTACATTGACTGGTTCCTTAGATCTCTCTTGTCCCCTATCGGGAAAGATGTCACATCGCATTTTCCTCAAACCGAAGAAGATGCCCTCCAAATGGCATTAAAGTATGACCTGATCTACGCTCAGACAGGTCATGATCCTACTGTCCTACCTGCTCTCCCCAAACCCGGTGATGCCCATACACCGGGGGCACCTCATGCCACCGACAGTATCGTTGGATTTATCTCTCATCCATCCGCTCAACCTCTCATGAGCTATGGTTTTCCTGGGGGAGGGGGCACCACTCCCTGCACTTCTCCCCCTCTCGGTAGCACGCATCCAGGATATGGCATGCCTCATCCTTTTTCTCAACCTCCTGCTTACCTCAATGTTGCCCAACTCAACCATTACCCTTATCCGCAGCCTGGTGCGCCAGCTCCTCCAGCATATGCGCTTTCGCCTCCCTTGCCTTCCCAACCCCTGCAACAGCAGTCACTGCCCCCTCAAGAGTCGGTGGATGCACAACAGGGATTCATGGCTACCCAACCACCTGACGGACAAGTGGCCAGTCCACCTTCCCCTTTTGGTTCCTCCAATTACCAGATCCTCATGATGAACTTTGATCCACCTCTAACCGTCGACCTTAACCTTCAAACTTGGTCTCGCCAGTACTCCAAGCCTCCCCGCCCCGCCCACCGAGCCTCCTTCGTGCCCCGCGCAGCCTCTTTCGACACCGAATGGCCCCTTACATATCCCTCAACCCAAATTTGGAGCTTCATACCAAGATTCCTGTTTGTCAATCTAGTGTCCCAAATTGCCGCATTTAATTGTCAACCAATTAATGATGAAGTGCGCGGATTAGGTATGTGCAAGATAACCCTCTTTCTTATCTTTTCATTGCTTATGGTCTTTCTTCTAAGGTAAAGTTGAAATTTATGAGATATGAACAAGCTTGGTTACAATTGTTCAAGGAAGTGATATCCCCTATAGATGATTTTACCAATTCAAACTTCAAAAGCAAATTGTTTCAAAGAATGACAAAGAAAGTAAACTCATTAAATGGAAAGCTAATCTAATGAATCCAAAAGAATAGAACTGAAGAAATATGAAACCAAACTATTTTGCCACAACTTAACACAAAAGAGCCCATGCTGTATGGAAATTCAAAATTGCAATGAAAGAAATCTAAACCATTACATCAGACCATTTTCTCTAATCTCTTCATCATTGTGAACAATGCCCATGACTCTGCTGGCACCCATGAAACAACTGTGTAACCGATATTTAATTTGGTGCAGGCAAACCAATATCAAACCATAACACAATATGATTCAATCCTGCCATCAGCCCACCAGGCTGGAGTAATTGAAGATGTCATAAGATATTCAATATATTTAAGTTTGGTGTAAAAGAAACTACTACGAAACTAATACTATCATGCACCCACCATCGGCCTATAAATGTATTTAGAAACTCGAAGACGTTATGAGTACGAACATATCTAATTTGCAGAAGGAAATCAATACTAAACTACACATTTCATCATGTACCTCCACCACCCACTCATATTTCTGAGGTCAAGACCATGATAGCTTAATATGTTCAATTTTAACCATCAATCAGATAAACAAAATGAAATGCACAAACAAAACCTAAGTTAAACAAAGAACGCAAAGAAACTAGCAAATAATAATATCAAGCCATATCATTAGCTAAAATAATATGAAAATGCCCTCAAAGTGTCTACCTAAAACTCGACAGAAAACCGACTGTCTTAACAACAAAACATAAAAGATTGTAATTAAACAAAACATGTAAATGTATGAACAGTAAATAAACAACTATGAAATATGAACATGTAATGTAATATGAGTACAAATGACCTGCTTAAAGAAATGAAATGAAAAATATACATTAATACATTTAACCTCGTGGTTTGAAAGAAAGGTCTCTCACGCAACAGTATGATCTTCAAACACTAACGGTTTATGAAACGTATCTTCACATGCAAGAGCATTAAAAGCTGGTGGTATTATGGCTCAAGGCAGCTAATCACCACATAACAGTACAAATATCAACTTAACAACTAACAACTATCAACTCACATTCACTAACTTTACGTGTGTATGCAAACGCTTTATAAGCAATAAATAAAATCAGTTTCTGGTTATGATAGTGCTCAGACATCGTGAACGACTAAGGCCGCCTGATTAGGAGGCCATGTTGGGAAACGATCTATGGAAGGTGGGCGCTAAACTAAACCCTAATCCTGCACAGGCCACCACAACTTCCACAGCTTGGGAAACGGCCGTGAGGATGTTTCTATGCCACAAACAACGCCCACATAGAACTCCGCTGACTTCCACGTGGAATGGATCAACCCATGCTTTCCTTTGACGACTTCATTGAACCAATAGGACACCTAACCATGTCCTGTCATTCCTAGCCTCGCCCATGTGGTCATTTCTCTATGACACTGTACATTGATTTGCCAAAGAAGCCATGGGGAAAGGTGCAGAAGCACATGAGCACAAGTCACACTGCATAGAACAAAATCTAAATCAAATAAAACACACAAACACTAAAAACCAAATGATACCTTTTGGCATGATATTGATACCTTGAGTTAGTGAGTGAAAGATATAAAAAGGTGAAAGAGACAAATTCTAACTGTAACATACCTCAACTGGTGCCAAAGGTCCATGCAACCAAAATTGCATACTCTCTTGCCTAATCATGTGCCTTTACACTCAGCCAACACATCAACCCCTTCTCTTTCTTTCTTTCTTTGCACGCTATCATTCTGGTTTCTTCATGAGGTAAACTGAATTGATATTCACAAGTGCCTCGTCATTTGCATTTTTAGCTTCTATTTTTCTTTTTATACAATACCCAACAACATATTGTCATGGATAACTTGTCCATTTTGCCTTGCTCTTTGAGTGTTTCTATTCATTTTGATATGCCGATTCAAAGCTCAAGCTCTAAAATCGCTTTAATGATCAACCAAGTCATCCTGCAATGTATGAGGTCTAGAAGACAGGTGTTGGACCTGTGGTCATTTCTCCAAGGATCTATTATAATCATAGACCTCCTGCTGTTTGGGGTCTACTTCCGGTGTCTTCTTCATTGGACTGTCCTCAAAATGCTGCAAGGGAGAATTATGTTCAAAATTTGGCCGAGGAGAACTTTCATCAATATTTTGCTGAGAATAAGATGGAGTACACTCATTGTCTGATTGGGAGTGAAAGGAGTCAGGTTCACTAACTGACTGAAATGGACTATGGTCAGTTGGAGACTGTTCAGTTGTGTCTTCACCCAAATCAATGAAATGAGGACCTTTAATTTGTGTTTTTCTCAGTTTTCCCTTAAGCCTGCTACTTCTCCTCACATGCTGTGGTACACTACCCTTTTGTTCTTGTTTTCCTGTTTTTGCCTTCTTAGATAGAGATGACTGTTTTTGAAGAAAAATTAATCTCTCAGACATAATTTGGTGATCTTCTTTTTCAGAAGAAGAGGTTTTATGGACAGCCTCAACAATTTCTTTCCCTTTTGATGTTTTTGGCTTCTTAATTTTGATTTCCTTCTTCTTCCTTTTTATCAATCTCTCTTCCTTATCATTTTTCTTCATAGTAATAGTAGAAGTATCTTGGATTTCATCTATTGTTCTTTTCCTTCTACTGCTTTTTGCTGTGCTAGCTGCGGGAACTTCCTGTGTAGGAGCAACTTGGGTTTCAACATCCATTTTATTTCTTCTACTCCTTCTAATTGATTTACCTTCAGGAATTTCCTGAGGTTCTTCAAAGAAGTTTCTAACTAAGAATTGTTCCCAAGTATCCTCTCTTTCTTTCAGTTCCTTTTCAATCAAAATTTTTATAAGCCCATGATGATATAAATGAGGCTCTACATCTCCTAGGTGTTTTTGCACAGTCACAGCCATTTTCTTCAAGCTATTGAATAGGAAAGAAGGAAGATTGAGAGTTTGGTTTTCAAGGAAATTCATCAATATCCTAGTATGATACATGTACATAGAGCCAAAGCGGCCTTCACATGTGATAAATTTCTGAACAATGAGTAATAAAGTGGCCCATTCATCTTTTATTGCATGCACTGGAATTCCTCTTTTGAAAACAGTGATATCCATACCTTGATTTCGAAGGATTGTTCTCCATACCTCATCACTGATACTTTTGTTTTTGAACCACCGTTTCCCTTCCTGAAGAAGTTCTGTGGCTGCTGCTATTGATGCTTCATTAACCAAAAACTTGAGGTCTCCCACTTCTGCTTCCGAGCCATCAAATGATCTTGCAAACGCTTTGGTAACTTCTCTGTGGTAACCCCGGAATTTCTGAATAAAACGCAGCCATTTAGCTTTTCTCAACATCTCTTTTGCTTGTAGAAATCCCTCTATGAATTTCGGTCCTTCCGGCTCTGCCCTTAATAATTTTCCCATTTTACTTCTCTGTGCTTCACAGCTTGCCTCTGTGAGGGTTTTAAGCGGAAGTGGAACGATGGAATACACGGAGTCGAGCACAATGTTGTGGGGATGTTATCACAAAACGGAAATGAGCACCATACACAGAATGGAATAAGACTGTGGGTGAATATACGGGAATGAGAGTGAGTAAAAGGAACGGAATGGAGTGAAACAGGGAATGAGAATGAGTAGAGTGAGGTTTTGTAACACGACAGGGAAACGACAAAGAAGTTAACAAAGTGTAATGCATTCGGCCGCATTTTGAATTTTTGGTGGCTGTGTCATAAATATGAACACGTTTCAATCAATGATTATGGAGTTATGCGGCTGGTAAGAGTCCTTTGTCAACTCAAATACGTATCATTATCTTCGGTGGGCTATTTGAACATGAGTAAGAGTCGGAATTTCAATAATGAAGCCGTTTGTGAATAAATGCAAGAGGATAACATAGAGATCGTGGAGGGTTACGGACTGTCAATATAATCATTATGCGTTATGGGTAGAGCTCATAGTTTAAAATTACATAAAAAAAATGTGTCTTTATACTATTTGAAATAAACTTTATTCATACCTTTGGAATCCTTGCTCTTGCCCTTGGTCTTCAACTGATTGATCTTCATTAGTGTCTTGAATGTCCCATTGATCCTCTCCTGCATTTTATTTCATGATTTTATGAAAACAACAACTAACTATACATTCTTTTTTGAAAACAGAGTAGTAGCAGCTGCGGAATCTGCTTCTGGCTGCGGAAACTGGAGTCAGCTGCGGAAACAGCTGTCAGCTGCGGAAACTGACACAGCTATTACTTGGCTGAAATAGAAATGAACAAATGAAAAATGACCAGATGGAAATGGTCATAAAAATATTTTTATTGATGGAATGGATGAGATGAAGTGGAATGAAGTGAAATGAAATGAAATGAAATGAAGTGAAGTGAAGTGAAGTGAAATGGAGTGGGTGGTGAGATAAAATAAAAGACAATTTTTTTTTTTTGGAAAATATAGAGTGTCAGGTGTCCCTGATTTTCACCCCATATTTTCTGTATAAGACTGCCAATCAATGATTGGTTTTCAGGCTTATACCATTTTTTCTTCTCTTTTTTTATTTATTTTTATTTTTATTTTTTTATTTTTTATTTTTAACTTGAAAAACAAAAGCTAGCTTGGTAGAGAAGAAGGATTCTTCTCTACCAGCCTGATTGCAAAACTTTCTTGAAACAAATTGACAAAATCCTCTTTAGAGAGTGGCTTATGATAAACTTTCAATCTATGGCCATTCACTAAAAGAGGAGTTTGAAACTCATCAATGGTCTTGATTCTTACAGCCCCATTGTTAAAGACCTTGTCAATCTCATATGGCCCAAGCCAATGAGTCTGAAATTTCCCTTGAAAGTCTTTAAACTTGGAGTCAAACAACAATGCCCAATCTCCTTCTTGAAACTTCTTCTCTTTGATATATTTGTCATGCCACTTAGTTCTTTGATATTGAACTAGATCAGCTTTTAGAATTGCTTCTTGTCTGATCTCATCTAGCTCATTCAATTGCTCCATTCTATGCTTTTGAGCTTCTGATAAGTCCATTCCCAACTGAACTGCTATCTTGAAGGTCTTGACTTGGAACTCAATGGGGAACAAGACTTCTTTCCCATAAACAAGTTCATAGGAAGAATGTCCTGTTGTATTCCTCCATGTAGTTCTGTAGGCCCACAAGGCTTCTGGAAGCCTTTCTGCCCAATCTCTTCTATGTAGATGAACAGTTTTGGTGATGATGCTTTCAAGAACTTTGTTTGTGGACTCCACTTGACCATTTGCTTGTGGATGGTAAGGAGTAGATTTTCTGTGCTTGATTTTGTATTCTTCCATCAACTTCTCCACAAAATTTGATGTGAATTGGCTCCCCTGATCTGTTACAATTTCTCTTGGAACACCAAAGCGAGTAAAAATATCCTCATAAAGAAAATGAACAACTGAATTTTCAGTAGCAGATACTAATGCTTTAGCTTCTACCCATTTAGTAACATAATCAGTGCAAACCAATATATATTTCTTTTGTTTCGATGGTGGATTAATTGGTCCAATGAAATCTAAAGCCCATTTTTCAAAGGGTTCAATGAGTACCTGTGTTTGCAATGGCATTTCATTTGAAAGGGTAGGTTTCCCTACTCTTTGGCAGCTATCACACCTTTTGACATATTGTTTTGCATCTTTAAAGAGAGAAGGCCAATAATATCCCAAGGAAAGGATTTTATAGGCCGTCCTTTTGTCCGCAAAGTGTCCGCCGCATGGTTCATCATGACATGCCTCAAGAATATCAGGCATTTCATCTTCCCTGACACATCTTCTGATCACAAGATCTGGCCCTGTTTTAAACAATTCGTTAGAAATCCATGAATATCTTGAACTCTCCTGAATAATTTTTCGTTTTTCTCTTGGAAATAAATGTGAAGGTAGTTTCCCTCTAACCAAATAGTTAGCAATATCTGCATACCAAGGGGTCTTAATAGTTACTGCAAACAAATATTCATCAGGAAACTTATCTTCTACAGGAGAATCTTCTTTAGTATTCTGAATCCTAGACAAGAAATCAGCTACTGTATTATGTTTTCCTGGTCTATCCAACACAGTAATATTGAATTCTTGCAAAAGTAAAAGCCATCTTGTCACTTTGCCATTAGTAACAGGTTTGTTCATTAAATATCTAATTGCAGAATGGTCAGTATGAATAAAAGTTTCATAGCCTGTTATGTAATGTCTAAACTTATTAATTGCATGAACAATAGCTAAGAACTCTTTTTCAGTCACAGTATAATTCAACTCTGTGGGAGTCAAATTTTTACTGGTGTAATAAATGGCATAAGGAATTAAATCTTTTTGACCCAACACAGCTCCAAGAGCTGTATCTGAAGCCTCTGTAGAAATATGGAAAGGAAGTTTCCAATTTGGTCCTCTCAAGATAGGTGCTTCAGATATTCTTGTTTTCAAAGTTTCAAAAGCGGATTGACAATCAGGATGCCATTTAAATTCACAGTCTTTTGTAAGCAACTTGAAGAGTGGAGATGCTATTTTAGTGAAGTTCTCTATAAATCTTCTATAGTAACCAGTAAAACCTAGAAAACTTCTAACATCTCTTTGACAATTTGGAATAGGCAACTTTGAGATGACTTCAACTTTTGATCTATCAACTTTAATTCCATCTCCTGAAATATGATGTCCTAAAACAATCCCTTCAGTAAACATCATAAAGCATTTTTCATGGCTTAATGAAAGGTTTGTTTCTTTACATCTTATGAGAACTTTTTCCAAATTTTCTAATGCCTCTTCAAATGAATTACCATAAACTGTAAAATCATCCATATAATCCTCTACACAATCATGGATTAGATCAGAAAAAATTCCTAGTACTGCTCTTTGGAATGTTGCAGGTGCATTACATAACCCAAAAGGAAGCACTCGGTAGGCAAAAGTTCCCCATGGACAAGTAAATGTGGTCTTATCTTGATCTTCAGGTGCTACCTAAATTTGATTATAGCCACTAAACCATCCAAAAATGAAAAGTACTTTTTACCTGCTAATGTATCTAATACCTGATCGATAAAAGGCAAAGGAAAGTGATCCTTCAAAGTTGCTTTGTTCAATTCCCTGTAATCAATGCATACCCTCCATTTACCATTCTTTTTAGGTACCATAACCAAAGGAGAAACCCATCGGCTATCTGAAATTGGATAAATGAAGTTTACATTGAGTAGTTTTTGGAGCTCTTCTTTCACTATCTCCCTAAGATTTGGATTCATCCTTCTTTGAGGTTGTCTGATTGGTCTACTGTTTTCCTCAACATAGATATGATGGATGCAAGTCTTAGGATCAATACCCTTCATGTCAGTATACTCCCATGCAAATGCAGTAGAATGTTTTTGCAAGATTCTGGTTAGTTCTTCTTGTTGTGACTTCTCCAGATGTTTATTGATATTCAATGTCTTTTCTGGAAAAATCTCAATAGCAGAATTACCAAACTCTTCCATAGAGTAAAGAGACATTTGTCTTGATGATAAACATTCTATGTCAGATTCCAACTGAAATTGTGTGGGGTCATATTCTGAAGATATCTCAAAATTTTCTAATGTGTTCAGAATTTGACTATCCTCACTAATTTCAGAAATGGTAAAGACAGGTTGTATAGTGTTCTCATCATCGACCCATTCATTGTCTCCTATTTCTGTGATTGCTCTTGCTGGAGGATACAAATTGAATTTTTTTGTCGAATTACCATTAGAAATGTACATGTCCCCAGATCTACAACTAATAAAAGCATCAGCTGTGGCTAGCCAAGGTCTTCCTAAAATAAGTGGGTGCCCTCCTAGATTACTCTTGGGAGTCAAAATCATAAAATCTACTGGATATTCCCAAGAATCTAAGGAGACTGAAATATCTTCTAATACACCATCCGGTTTAATAATTGATCGATCTGCAAGTTGCAGTAAAGTAGGTGTAAAAAGAAGGTTAGGAAGTTTTAGCTGGTCCATAGTCTGTCTACTCATAATGTTGATAGCAGCCCCTAAGTCAATCAATGTGGTTGGAATTTCTATCCCATTTATATGTGTCTTGACAATTGGACTTCCTGGATCTACATATTTCTGCATGGCAATTTTTCCCATCATAATGTCTGCAATCTTTCCTACCAGGTGGATTCTTCTTGTGTCCTTTAGCTTCCTTCCTGGTCTTTTGAAACTCAACTCCTTTATGGTTTTGCTAGAATAGGAATTTCTCGAATGGCTTGTAGCAATGGAATCTTGATACAAACATTCTTCAATTCATCTAGAAAGTCATAGTTAGGCAAAAAAATTTGTTTTTCCACCCCCTTATCAATTTGTAGTCTTTCCGGAAAAGGAGGTGTAGATGAAGATACAGGTTGCTCAACTATAGGAGTTGTGGATGTTAGCTTTTCTTTTTCTTTTTTCTTTTTGAATTTTGAAGAGATTCTTCCTCAGAACCCTTATTGACTTGAAGAGAGTCCTCCTCAGAGGTATCTTGCTCTTGAATGTCTATAGAAGGTTTTTCTAAAACTCTACCAGATCTGAGTTGTACATCGTTGAGAGGAACAATCATATAGGTAGGAAATTGTTGTCCTTCTACAATATAAGTAGTTTGAGGATTCTTATTGTTAGGATTTGGCAATGGCTGAGCTGGAAGTTGATTTGTCTTCTATTGGTATGGGAGCATGAGTTGAGGATTTGTATTTTGTTGAGAAGGTTGATGTTGTGGAAATGGAAATGAAAGTTGTTGTGGATTTTGGCTTGGAAATTGTGGAGCTTGTTGGTTTTGAAAAGATGGAGGATATTGATAATATTGAGCAAATCTCCCATAAGGATTTTGCATTCCTTGTACCCATGGCTGATATGAGTTTTGATGTTGGGGCCAAGGTTGTTGCCAAGGAGTCCAATTTGGTGGGGTATGAAGATTCATAGGGTTATTAAACCCTTGAGATTGTTGTCCCTGCCAAGGTCTCCTTGCGACAAAACAGAGAGATTCTATTGAATTTGGATCTTCTTGAAAAACAACTTTGAGTCCAGGGATTGAAGGACAATCCTTGATTTCATGATTTTCCGAGCAAATCATACATGTTTCTACAACTTTTGCATCCAAGGGACATTCCCTTAAAGCATGTTTCTTTCTACATTTCGGACAAAAGATGGCTAAAGCATCCGTTTCTGCTTTCTGCTTGTTTTGGATTTTAAGGGTGTCTAGTTGTTCACTAAGACCCCCTAAGATATCAGTTTTAAACTCATCAAGCATATTACCAATCTCTGCCCTACTTACTGATCCAGTTGCAGATTTGTTAGCCCTAATAAGAGAAGAATCCCTAGGCCCTTTTCCAGTTTTAGATCTTCCCCTTGAGAATTGGATACATAGTTCTGTTATATCATGAAATGGGAGTTGAGATATGTCTCCTTTACCCATCATGTTTAAAATGTCTATCCATTCATCTCTAATGGCTTTTAATAGGAGGGCTTTCAAGGTTTCATTATCTAAGTTGCTCATCTTTGCTCTTTTCAAGTTGTATTGAAATCTTTCAATTAAGTCTTCCAAATTTTCATCTTCTCTTTGCATCATTTTGAATACCTCATCCTTGTGATTGGTGGGCATACAATAATCCAAGTATCTATCCAAAAATGTTTGTTTCATATCATTCCAAGTCCTGATAGATTGAGTGGCTAATCCCATGAACCATTTCAAAGCAGATCCCTTCAAGGTTGAAGGAAGTAGTTTGAGTTTTTGAGAATCTTCCATATAGTCATAAGTTCGGCACACTACTTCAAACTCAAACAGAAATGTTTCAGGATCTTCACTTCGAAATCCATAAAAGTTAGGGAGAACAGATGGTGAAATATTTTTCATTGTTGCATGAGTTTCCTCATCAACTATAGGGAATCCAAGAAAATCTTCCCTATTTCTACCATTATTTCCTTCACCATTGTTATCTTCATTATCTCCTCCTCCTCTATCTCCACCTCTATTTATTACTTCCTCTGCCATGATAGCTTCTTTAGAGTCCTTATAGTCCTCTAGTTCTTCTATCAAGGAAGGATGAGAGAAAGTTTCTTTGTTTTCAAAGTAGGCTTTAATAGGTGGTGTAAAAGAATCCTCTAATTCAGCTGTTCTTTGGCTTCCAAAAATCTTAAGGCTAGGGGTAGATGATGGTGAATCTGGTCTATGCCTTGAAGAAGATGGAGTTGTGAAAATCGAACTCTTGGCTTTAGCTATAAACCTTCCCCTAGAATCTCTTGCTCTATGTATGTCATTTTTTTTTTTTTTTTAGTTTTTTTTTTAACAAAAGTTGGGCTAATAATTCTCTTTCTGATCTTCCAGATCACACTAGGTGCAAGAAGAGAGCATACTTAAGAAATTACTAAACCAATAACTCTCTTTTCTGATCCTCTAGATCACACTAGGTGCAAGAGGAGAGCATACTTCAAGAAGTTATCAAGTTTTTCCTTCTTTTATGATTTTATGTGTTTTTTTTTAAGAAATTGGCTACCTAGTTACACTTCCCCGGCAACGGCGCCAAAATGTTTGGTCAATTTAGTGTGTCCTAAATTGCTGCATTTAATTGTCAATCCGGGAATCGTAAGTTGATGAAGTGCGGCGCACTATATGTGCAAGATAACCTCTTTCTTATCTTTTTGTCGTTTATGGTCTTTCTAAGGTGAAATGGAAATTCTAAAGTGAGAAACAAGCTTGGTTATAATTGTTCAAGGAAATGATATTCCCCTATAATGATTTTCCAATCTCAAAACTTCAAAAGCAAATTGGAATTACAATGACAAAAGAAAGTAAACTGCTGAAATGGAAAGTGCTGTTAATCTAATGAATCAAAACAAGAAACTAGTGAATATGAAAACTAAACTATTCTTGCTGCCAACTGAACACAAAAGAAACTACGCTTATGGAAATTCAAAGTTGCAATGAAAGAAATCTAAACCAGATTACATCAATTCATTTTCCGACCCTTCATCATTAGACCAGCTATGACTTGTGGAAGTAATCATAAACAACTTGTGTAACTGATATTTAATTTGCAGAAAGTAAACTAATACTAAACCATACACACATGATTCAATCCCTCGCCATCAGTCCAGCTGTGGCTTTCGGAGGCAATTGAAGATGTCATACATGATTCAATATATTTAAGTTTGCGAAAAAGAAACTAATACTAAACTACACACTTCATCATGCAGCCCCTCACCATCAGTCCAGCTGTGGCTTTTGGAGGAAACTGAAGACGCTATGAGCAGCTTAATATATCTAATTTTGCATAAAGGAAACTAATACTAAACTACACATTTCATCATGCAGCCCCTCACCATCAGTCCAGCTGTGGCTTTCGGAGGTAGCTGAAGACACTATGAGTAGCTTAATATGTCTAATTTTAACTATTGAATCAGATAAACAAAACTGAAATGCACAAAACAAAACTGAAGTTAAACAAAGACTGTGAAAGAAAACTAGCAGCAGAATAATATCAGTTTCATATCATTAGCGAAAATAATATGAAAATGCCCCGGGGTGTCTACCTAAAACCTGCACAAGAAAACTGATCAGTATTTTAACAATCATAAAAACATAAAAGACAGGAATGCAATGGAAATTACATAAATGTATGAACAGAAATAAAACAACTATGAAATATGAACATGTAATGGGTTATGATACAATGATTACTTAAAGAAATGAAATGAAAAATATATACATTAATACACAGAACCTCGGCTGAGCAGGGGCCCTCTACGCAGCTCTGGTATGATCTTCAAACACGAATTAAGTTATGAAACAGAGTTTTTCACATTTAAAAGAAAGTCATTACAGGCTGGTGGTATTACGGCTCAAGGCAGCGTAATCACCACATAACAGAGTACGCACATCAACTTAACAACTAACAACTATCAACTCACATTCACTAACTCTACGTGCGTATGAAAACGCTCTTTATAAAGCAATAAAATGTAACTGTTTCCTGAAGTTTATGATAGCAGCCAACACGTAGACCACGAAGGCCACGGATTTAGGAGTATGGCCCTGTTTGGGAAACGGATCTATGGAAGGTGGGCGCTTAAATTCAACTCCAGAACTTTGCACAGATGTCAATTAACTTCCACAAGCTTGGGAAACGGCCGTATGGATGTTTCTATGCCACGAAACAGAGTCCAGCCGACATAGAACTCCACAGTTGACTTCCACGGGGATGGCTTTGACCGCGGCTTTCCTTGACGAATTTACTTGAACCAATAGGACACGAACCATGTCCTTGTCATTCCTAGCCTGCCCATGTGGCTCGTTTCTTTCGTTGACACCTGTAACATTGATTTCCACAAAATAGCTGCGGAAAGTTGCAGCGGCTGCGGAAAGTGACAAGTTTCCGCAGTTGTATGAACAAAATCTAAATCAAATAGAAAACACACAAACATAATTAAAAACCATGTTAGATACCCTTTTTCACATGATATTGACAATTTTGGAGGTTTAGGTGAGTGAAAGAGATATGGAAAAGTGTATGGAAAAGAGACAAATTCGGGACTCAACAATATTGTTCAACAATTTATTCTGCATGTCTTCTACACTTAGAAACCTAAGAATGTCTGCACATGGTACAAAATCCTTTCATATGTTCAAAATAACTATAACATATTCCTCCACATATATATTTGCCACATTCCTTTCCAAATGTGCTTGACGTTCTGTCCATTGACCCCAATTGATTTAGTTAAGGCCATTATATTTTCACTAGAAAATTCATCCAATGCTTAATTTAAATCAAATAAGGAAACTATTTTTTGAATGGATACAACACCTTGGACAACAAACACCTGATATACTATAGAAATATAATGATGTACTTGTAGTAACATGGCCAATGCAGGGTGCCACATAAGTTTTAGGTTGGTGATAAGGTGTGGTTAAATTTACAAAAGGGGCACCTGATATGCCCCTATATGAATCTAAGACCACTCTGATATTGGAGTTTCAAAATCATTATTTTCTTTTTTTTGAAAATTATTTTGAATTTCTAACATCATCTTTCCCTCGCTTTCATCTCATCTTGAATGTGGAGTTTCTTTGACTATATTTTACCCTTGTATTGGACACATCAGAGGTAGTAAAACAATTGGACCATTGAGAAATAAATCATAATTGAATTCAATTTTACATAGTGGATTGAATCATGGACATCATGATAAAGGATACCCACTAGTAAGTTATACAATTCTATTGGGTTGTCAAAGTAGGGTAGCTTCTTCACCATGAAAAGTGGTTCACTAAGAGAAAAATTTAGTAGAAGTTTCCCCATATGATGAGTGAACTTGACAAAATGGATACCAATTATTACTAACAGAAGAGTAATAACACAAGTGGATATCAATGGCCACCCAAATCTTAGATTATCTTAATTGTTCTCTATCCTATTGGAAGTTTTTCTATGAATTTTTGATCCCGAACATTAGGGCACATTATGAAGTCCTAAGCAGTGATTTTTGGAAACTTGTGGGGATAGGGTTTCAATTTAATCTCATAGACATGGTAGAAGAATTTATACCTTGTATTTTTCTTTTAAACAAGATATTTTTTTCAAGTAAACAAATATTGTATGCAAAAGTTACACCCTTGGGAAGTTGATGTACCAACTCACCACCTTAAGTCCTTAGGATGTTTACATTTCATCTTCTAGAGTTAGGATTTAGGACCTATAGGGTTATTTATTTATGTTTAAAAACCATTTTTTTTGCCCCTTTTAATATATTTTACAAATGTGCATCACTACCATATCTCTTTGTTTAGAGATAGATATCACCATTCTAGAAATTTTGTGTTCTACAATATTCTCTATTTTCATTTACTAATAGAGGTTTGGGTTTTAGCATATTACAATGCTTTTTATTATATTTGTCTATGTGTGTTTTGTTTTCTTTCATGTCTTTCATTTCATTTCTAGTACAACCCAATTCAAATTTGACCAAGCACCTCACATTGTCGGCCACTCATCATCATTATGCTAAAGAAGGATGGTACTTAGAAGATTTATATTGTGTATATGGAATTAAAAAAAATAAAAATAAAGAAAGGGTACCTCGTTCCTATATTATATTATCTAATATATAATTTTCAACAAGATAAATACTTCACTACGATAGCCTTAAAGTCAAGATATCACCATGTTCAAATCAAAGAAGATGACACCTAGAAGAATGTCTTCACAAGTTGAAAAGGTTTGTATGAGTGGTTAATTATGTCATTTGGAATATGAAATGTGCTATATATGTTCATGAAGTTAAATAATGATATATTATTCCATTTATATATTCATTTTTTATTGTTGATCTAGATGATATATTGGTATATAGTGTTCCCTAGGAGGAGCACATCTCACATTTGATGTAGGCGCAAGATATATTAATGAAACACCAAATTATACAATTAATTAAGAATTGTGAGTTTGAAGAATAATATTTGGTGTATTGAGGATATGTTAGAGGTGTGTGAAAGATAAAAATAGGTGCTACCATGATGGAGGCCATTATGAGGCAACTAATTCCTACTAATGTTTCCTAGGTCAAGAGTTTTGATGGGGAAGCATAATACCTACAAAAATTCATACAATTATTTTTAGTATTACAAACACTATCCCATTCTATAATATCGTGTTTCAAGAATTTCCAATATGTAAATGGATAACATAGTCCCTTTTAGGATTTAAGGAAGAGTAAAATTCATGTAAAAACCCTTCGAAGTTGAGATAAATGTGATTGGGTATGCTATAAGAGGGATCTTGATGTAGGGCGGGAGGCATGTATGCTACAATTTTAAATTATTTCATGAGGTAGTTCCTAACTACCCTACCTTAAAAAAGGAAATTTTTGACCTAGTACAAGTTGTTAAGAAGTGGAAACACTATTTGATGGGAAAGGAGAAAATAATCCACATAGATAAAAAAAACCCCTCTAGTAATTGTAGCCTAGATTAAGCTACAAAAAACCACACATTAAAAGTAGATGGGAATTCTATAAAATTTAATATATTGTCTAGTATAAGAATGGAAGCGCAAACAAGTTTGATTACATGCTTGTAAGACCACTCACATGATACATCACATCTTTGCGAACAATGATGTACATGGAGCGTTTAACCCATGATGAACATCAAGAAGCATATATAGAGGACGAGGACTTCAAGGATGTTAATGTGCATGATGGTGTCATATATAAAATATGAGTGCCATATACATAATGGATTACCTGACAAGTTAGATAATTTATGTGTTCCTAAAGGTGAGTAACTATTATTTTCCTCTGAGATAATTCTAGGTTAATTTACTATGTCAGAGCATCTAAAATATTTTGTTGTTTTAAAAGGGGTTTTTGGATGTTAGCTCCCTATATTACTAGTGTAGTCCCTTATTGTTGTTAGTGTATCCCCCTTATTGTTATTTTTCTACCCCTGTAACCCCCATATTTTTATTATTGTGCCCTTACATTATTATTGCTAGGTCGGCTAGGATTATATTGTGACCCCATGGACTCCTATATATAGAAGGAGGTTTTTTCATTTGTATCATCCAATAATTGTTAATTTAGGTAATTTAAATGAGATCTCCCCCTCGAAGTGGCTTTTTTCTAATGAATTTATCTCTCTTTTATTCTATTTTTGGAGTTGGTTTCATTACATTTGGTATCAGAGCTTTGGATTCTAGGGTTGTGTTGCTCCTAACAAGTCATTGTGGAATTTTCATTATAACTTTTTTTCTACAAGGGTAGAGAAGTTGAAATGTTTACCATGAGAAACCAACATCCTGAGGAACTTCGTGTTAAAATTTAAGATCTTGATTCACAATATTTTTGGAGATATGATCTATGGAAGTTAGGGTTTTTGCAGGCTCCTGAATTTCATCTAAAAGAGGCGACCTTGGAAAACTCATCATAAATCTCTCTCTCAGCACAATATTGGAATTATGTAAAACGTGGTTGAAATTACAGAGATTGTAGTTTCTTGTGTATCATTTTTAGACACGAAGGAGAAACATTGACACGTGGCATTCCGTACAAGTTCGCTCTATTGAACCAATCCATAATTAGGTCATTGTGGGAGATTGGGCATAACTTTGTCTTAAAACATCCAAATCAGGTCAGACCTATGGAATTAAAAAGAATATTTAGAGGGATACTACACGACCGAATTTCTTATATTCAAGATCCGAAAGCACCAAGATAATTCAGTTTCAATATCGAGCTCCTCAAAAGCAAGAAAAATGCGTGTATAATGTTTTTCAAATTGCATAAGTTTGGTTTCAATAATCAGTTTGAAGTGATTCCAAGGGAATATTGAAGCATATATATCGGTACTCAGTTCTAAAATGGTCCCTAAAAATAATTTCACACCCATTAAGCCCTTAGAAGACTCTACTATGACACATGAAGATGAAGAAGTGCAACATGATATATCAAAATTACAAGAGTAAGTGCACCAAATTTCACTCCCGCAAAGAGCAACAAAAAATGAAATGGAAGTTTTGAAGAAATGCGTGGAAGCTAAGATGGATGGTTTGAAGAAAAGTGTGGAAGCTAATATGAATGGTTTGAAGAAACACATGGAGGCTAAGATGGATGGTTTGAAGAATGGTATGGAATAAAAAATGGAAGGTTTGAAGGAAGACATGGAAGGTTTGAAGGAAGGTTTGACAAAGTTTATACACGAAATGATTCCTAATGGTGAAAAAATAGTAGTGGAAACTCATGATGAGAGTAAAATAAATTTTAATCATTATTTCATAAAATTGAATGTTGGATGGAAGACCCATCATATTCCAAAGATCAATATGAGGAATTTTTATGGCAAGGATCTCATAACATGGATACTACAGATGGAGCAATATTTTGATATAAATAATGTGCAAAACACAAAAAAGCTACACATTTCAACTTTATATTTAGAATCAAAATACATTTGTATGGTATCGATGGCTTTCCTGTCATAAAACAAATTGTCACTTGGTCAATTTTTATGGAGGAAATGATAGCACATTATGGGGATATAAAGAGTAACACCTTCTTTAGCCAATTGATAAATATCAAACAAAACGGTTCAGTGGTGGAGCACATTGAGGACTTCCAAAAATTGAATATAAGGGTAACTAATATTCCAGAGGAACACAAGATTATGTCTTCATAGGGAATTTAAAGGATAACATCCAACATGAGGTTCGCCTTTGGGAACATGATTCATTGGAGAAGGCATTTAGGTTGGAAAGAAAAAATGAATGTAAAATTATGGCGACAAGGAAGCCTACTACTCACATATATAAAGATGGAAGTGTTGCTACTCCTAGACGTCCATAACCTACAAGTTTGACACCACAAAAATTGGAAGAAAAAGGAGCAAAAGGGATCTAATACGGTTGTGATAGAAAATACACTAAAGTTCATAAGTGTGATGAGAAGAAATTATTTTACATATATTGTGAAGAGGAGGAAGAAAATGATCAAGAAACTTCAAAATAAGAGGATATACAACAAGAACCAACCCTAGAGAAAGAATAAATGAGTCTAACCATATCTTGTAATGCATTGGTAAGAATTACCACTCGTCAAACTCTCAAGATAGAATGACATATCAAGAATAAAAAGGTAATAGTGTTAATTGATTCGGGTATTAACCATAATTTTATTCATTGTAAGGTAGCGAAGGAATTGAATTTTTTCCTATACCCAGCACTAGAAGGTCAAGTGATGGTTGCAAATTGAAGAACTATAAATTTCTCTGGAAAATGTCATAATATCAAGATAACCATGGGGGAATATGTATTGAATACTCCAATTCTTACCATTCCAATGGGAGGTGTTGATGTTGTACTAGGAGTACAATGATTACAATCTTTGGGGATGATAGCTTTTAATTTTCAAGAACTTTTCTTGAATTTTTTTGGGAAGTAAAGGAAGTTGATTTACGGGGTATCATAGGGAAGTCAAGAAACATAGTAAGCTCTAATGTCATGACAAATCTTCTAAAGAAAGAACAACGAGGTGTAATTTCACAATTATGCTCACTAGAAGTTCCAACATCAAAATCATGTATTTCTCCAAATCTCCAAAAAATCTTGGACAATATTTCCAAGGTGTTTGAAACTCCCAAAGGACTCCACCTATTTGTGATAATTATATTCATTTGATTCCAGGAAGTGTTCCTCTAAACATCAGGGCTTATAGATATTGTTACATCAAAGAGCGAAATTGAATGTATGATTGTATAAATTTTAGAGGCTGGTATAATTCAACCTAGCCGAAGTTCTTTCTATACTCCAGTAGTATTGGTGCACAATAAGGATGGATCATGGTGCATATTTATGGATTATGGGGAGCTCAATAAGGTCACTATTAAAGATAAATTTCCATGTGATTGATGAATTATTTGATGAATTACATGCAGGGATTTATTTTACCAAGTTGGATCTTCGTTCAAGATATCATCAAATTAGAGTGAATACTCAAGATATTCCGAAAACAACATTTCAAACTCATGAGGGCCATTATGAATTTTTGGTCATGCCTTTTGGCCTTACCAATTCACCTTCTAAATTTCAAGGGTTGATGAATTCCATTTTCAAACCCTTCCTTAGAAAAAAAAATTTAGTATTTTTCTATGATATATTAATCTAAAGAAGGTATTGGAAGGATCGTGTTCAACATGTTGACAGGGTGCTCAAACTATTGGAGGAGAAATAAGTATGTGAAAAAACCTCCAAATGTTTCTTTGGAGTACAAGAGGTGGAATATCTGGGTCATATTGTATCTCACGAGGTTTTTAAGGTAGACCCTAACAAAATTAAAGCCATTATGGAATGGAAATTCCCCACAAACCTAAAGAATATGCGAGGATTTCTCGGGTTAAAAGGGTATTATCGCAAGTATGTTGAGAATTATGGTAGAATCGTTGCACCTCTAATAACATTATTGAAGAAATATTCATTTTCATGGACTCGTGAAGCAACTAAGCCCTTCGAACATATTAATGAGGCAATGTGCCTAGCACTAGTCTTAACTATGCCAGACCTCACAAAAACCTTTATTGTGGAATGTGATGCCTCATGAAATGGAATTCGTGTTGTCTTAATGAAAGAAGGAAGACCCATTGCTTTTGAAAGTCGTCCAATCAAACGAAAGTATTTACAGAAAGCTATTTATGAGAAGGAAATGTTGGAAATACTACATGCACTAAATAAATGGCGACCTTACCTAATCGGAAGACACTTCAAGGTAAAAAATTATCATGATAGTCATAAAACACTTTTTGGAACAAAGACTATCTTCAGAAGAGAAGCAAAAATGGATCACAAAGATGTTGGGTTATGACTTTGAAATCATATACAAAAAAAGGAAGCTAAATTTTGTTGTAGATGCACTCTCAAGAAAGGATGAAGAGGTGGGAAGACAGGTCAGACACTTTCTTCAGGATTGCTCATGAATCATGTATCAAAAACGCATTTCCAGCAACAAATGAAATAAAAAAGTAAAATGAATCTTGGATCCCATATATTAGTCAATATACATTATAAATCCAAGAATAGAGCTGAAACAAATCAAACTAGGTGGGCTAAACAGACCTCCCACACTGGTGTAGCTAAAACTAGTGAAAAACCCCAAGACTGCAAAATGCCGGAGCAGCTGCTCAAGGGACTGTGCAGTCTAAGAGAGGTTTTACACATAAAATTATTAGAGAATAATATATCTACTCATGTATTGATAAAAAATGCTGGAGAACAAAGATCTAAGCTCCCTTTACAAAATACAAAAGAAACCGGCAAGGGTTTCTTGTCAAACACTCTATATATAAAATGTGATATTCAGAAAATGACTGAATAATCACTACAAAACTGAATTACATGAGTGAAATAGGCTGAAATATGTCTGATCTGATGAAGAACCATCAAGGGCTTCCTCCCATGAAAGGATGAACCTCTCAATCACAAGGAAACTCAGCAATGGAGCCACCAAACCATGCAATAAGTTCTATCTCCTGAAAAATGCACTCCCTAGCAGGAACAGCGCTGGGAGAGTGAGAGAAATGTGTGGTCTGATACCATAGATCTGAAATAAGCTTTGGATCTCTCCAAACAAATCTCTCAAGTGAAGGAAACCTTTCTCCAATGAGAAACTAGCTCAGAAGTCGGGATTCCAATCCCTTCCACTGCTGCACCCAGTAACACGGCACAATCTCCGGCAAATCTGTGTTGATGAAGATGGCTGAAGCTTGGCCTGAAAACCTGATGTGGAATGATGAATACAGACTCTTCCAATGAGCTCCTCAAAGGAAAGAGGTGGGATTCCCGCCCAGGAACACCCAGTGCTAAACAGCACTGCAACTTGCTAAGCAGCAAGCAGCAACAATTCTTGGCAAGCAAGAATGATAATAATCTACAACATGATGAAAAATGTTGCCATCCTCTTCCTTATATCATAAGTGAGTTTTCTTGAACTTAGCCCCCACTCTAGTGAAAAATTGGAAGTCAAGTCATACTTTTGCCCTTTTTTGAGAAAAAAATTTCATTTTTTTTGGTTCTTCAACTTTCTACAAACTATAACAATTTTTCTGTGTAGAATTTCATTTTGCGATAAAAATAAAAGTTGTGAGAAATTTTGTTAGCTTTCTATTACTTATTTTTTGAAATTTTTTAATGTAGATTTGATATGTCAACTTAGCGTTTCTTTGAGTGTGTGTTTCTTAACAATCAAAGGATTCATAAGAAGTCATGTTATGATGCAATGTTGTATTCATTGAAAATTTGTGTTTTTGAAAAAACAAAATGTGTTACAACAATCTAGACAGAGTCTACTTTGTTTTCTTCATATTTACAAAGCCAATGGATGCATATCATAATTACTAGAATTTTTTGAACTGGTCCAATACGAAAAACTGCGTATTTTGGATATGTTTCACGTCGCAAGAAATTTCTTAACATATAAGTTATAAACTAAAAATCTAAAAGCTACCCATTAGAGACGACGGACCAATGTAATGCCCCATAATTTTTTCAATTTTTTTTACGATGTATTTTGGGAGATACAAAATTTTGATTTCACTGAATCACAATGACCCTCAGAAATTGTTTGCACCCATTTTATTAGAAAAATAATTAAAATTAATAAACGTTTATGAAATTCCATAAAAGTTATATTTCCTGAAAGTAGATTCAATTTTGAAAATGCTTGTCTTGGTTCTGACAGTTAATTAACAACCTTTCATGGAGTTTAATCAGTCCAAAGTTGCAGAACCGTATTCAGAGCCTGGTTTTTGCGTAATTGATGACGCGTTAGTTCGGCCGAACTTTTAGTAATGTTCGGCCGAACTATGTTTTCCGCTTAAGACTCGTTAAATCTAACGTCTTAATAGTTCGGCCGAACTATTGTATAACTCTCCATCGGCCGGAAAGTTTTGTGGAGCCCCCTACTAAAACACATTTCACGTCAATATAAATTGCCGCGAAATGATTCACAATTTTCGCACATTTCGCACACTTCATCTCATTTTACAAAGATCTTGGTTTGGGTTCAAAAAATTTTCTTCAAAGTCTAGGTTTAAGAGCATTTCTTGGAAGCAAATTGATTTTACAATTTTGGGTTTCAAGAATATTTTTGGAAAAAATTTCTTGGAGGTATGTACGTGTTTTGAGTTGAAGTAAATATTTTGAGCTTCGTTTCATTTTTATAAAACATTTTTCTCTCGAATTTTTTAAAGTGTTTGTTTTGGATTGGAGTATGTATTTTTTACAAAAAATTTACACTGAATTTTTTAAAATTAAATCTTTTGTGATATTTTTTGTAATTGAGTTATTGTCTAATTTTTTGAAAGATTTTTTTTGAACTTCATACCCTATTAACATGGGAAATCGAAGAACTTGTGCGAGAAAATATGATAAAAAAAGAGACCTAGTCTAAAAATAGACTTTGCGCCAAAAATAGCCTGCGTGCCCACTTAGTGAAGGCGACTTCATTTCACTAAGCTCCATCATCTTGTTGCATTTTCAACACTCTCACATATGGGATTATTAGTAACCCTATCCGCTCTCGTCATTTTACACTGCCTTCCTGTAGAGCGCCGTCAGGATGTCGGCATCCTGATCCTCCGTGGGAACACATGAAAGCATCATGATTCTCCGCTGAACATAATCTCTGATATGATGGTACCTGATGTCGATGTGTTTGGACCTATCATGAAATACTGGATTAGCCGAGAGGCTTAAATGCAACTCAAGCACGCGCATCATCGTAGGCCTTAAATGCAACTCTGAAATCCAACGAGAGGATCTCCAACATACAAACAGCCTCGCATGGGCAACGGCCAGCTGGGCACATGTAATTCGCCTTCATGAACCGGGGGAAAGCACTTGAGCCTCGTTTCGTCAGATTTCAGAAAACTGTTGGCTGACCCAATATTAAAATCCTCCGTAAGGTGCTCCGGCCCGTTAAGCTCCTCGCCCGATTGCATCGCAGTTTTTAAAAGCTTCGCTCCATCCTCCTGTTTGTACCATAGACCATATCCCGATGTGCCTCTAATATAGCGCAATACATGCTTGCCCACATTCAAAAAGAGCTTGGTAGGCTTAACCATAGCTTGCGAAAGCTGGTTAACTGCATAGCATATATCGCGTCGTGTATTGACCAGATACATAAGCGACCCCACCAACTGTCGATAGACAGTGGCATCCACTACCTCCGCTGAAGTAGCATCCTCCTTCCTCCAACCACCAGGAAGAGAAGTGTCAACAGGCTTGCAGCCTTGCATGTTGAACCTCTCCAGAATCTCCCGGGCATACTTGCCCTGAGAAACAAACAGTCCTCCACTGCGCTGCCAAATCTCCAATCCCAGGAAATAATTAAGGATGCCCAGGTCCTTCATCTCAAACTCTCGTGCAAGATCCTCCTTGCATGAAAGTATCAACTGCTCGTCGCCAGTCAAAATCAGATCATCTACATACAGTACGATGATCAACAGCTTCCCCTCCACCACAATCTGGTACAGGTTTGGATCCGCCTCACTCTTGGAGAATCCAAGCTCGGTGAAGTAGCTGTCTATCCGAGTGTACCAAGCACAAGGTGCTTGCTTCAGCCCGTACAGTGCTCTCTTGAGTCGGCACACATGCGACTCACTGCTGAAGATCTCAAAACCTTCAGGCTGCTCTATGTACACCTCCTCCTCAATAACTCCATTGAGGAACGCAGTCTTCACATCCATCCGATGAATGTGCCACCCCATCTGCGCTGAGAGAGCAAGGATCGTCCGTATGGAAGAGTACCTTGCGACAGGTGCAAAAGTCTCCTCATAGTCAATCCCCTCGATCTGTGAGAAGCCACGGGCGACAAATCTCGCCTTGTACTTCTCCACACTCCCGTCAGCCGCCTGCTTCACCTTGTAGATCCATCACGAACCCACCACTGATTTCCCAACCGGTCTTGGGACAATCTCCCATGCACTGTTCCTGACGATCGAATCATATTCTTCGATCATGGCATCAACCCATGCGGTTTCCTCCACAACTTCCTCAAAAGAGGATGGCTCCGTCACAACACATTGACTCACAAGAGCCATGTATCCAAAGTGGTAACTTCGATCCGTGACCGCCTTTATTCAGGCCGTGTTGCAGGTGGTTCTACAACCTTCTCCCGCATCTTGAGCCACATTTAACTTCGTATGCGCATGCGCTCCGATGGTTGGCTGAATGGGTGGTTTCTTCCACATCCCGAACTTCCTCTCGTGGGCTGATCCACATCTCTGGAAGCCCAGAACTAACAATCTCCTCATCTCGCATGCAAGTGTAGCCCTTCAAGCGAACACCGCATGGCTTTCTCCTCCCGGGGGCCCAGGTCCCGTCGCACAATGGGGCCTTTCCTGTTCGCTGACAAATACACCCTATAGTTGTGAGGTGTATCGAAGAACATTTCACAAATATTTGGACCTCAAATGATCTTACCTCATTCTCGTATCTTTTCGTCACATGCATGGTGACGGAGAACTAAAAATCCGTGAAATGAAATATCAAAGCCCTTGTCACGTTTCCTCGTACTTACAGCAAGAACCTTTAGAGGAATATTGTCTGTGCCCATTAGCTGACTGCTGTATTGCATGCCTCAGCCCACAAGTGAAGCAGGCCCCGATCATGCACACGCTACGTGCAACACCCACCATCGTCTCTGCTTCTTCCGCTCGCCACCTCGTTTCCTGGCCTGTAAGGAGGAAGTGGAAGGAGCTCTTAAAGGTCCTCTCGTGTCGCGTAACTCCTTGGAATTCACCAGATGAAATTCACCACTGCTATCACCCTTGTATAACCTACCTCTTTCCGACTCTTCACTCCTTAAATCACGTAAATTCGAATGTATCGCTCTTCTTCTGCATGAAGAAGATCCAACACTTTCAAGAGAAATCATCAACAAAGATCACATAATACCTGTGCTTTGCTGTCGAAGCAACTGAGAAAGGACCACACACGTCTGTGTGAACTCTCTCAAGGATCGTCGTGGCACGACTATCCTTCTCGTGAAAGGTGGCTTTCACATACTTCCCTAAAGTACACCCCTTGCACTGATCTGACTGCGCAAGGGTGCCCTTAGGAAGTCCAGTAGAAATCTGCTGCAGAATCTTCAAAGCTCCATGGTGAAGGTGGCCCAATCTCAGGCTATTGGGGCTTCGCTTCTTCATCATCCTGGCCACTTCTCCCGCCTTTTGTATGCTATTGTCAGACAACATCACTCCGCAATCAATAAAGGTTCTTGTCTAAACCCCTATCTTCCGGTCTCTCCAGTGTCTTACGCCAGATATTTTTCCTTCGCTCAAGACCACATCATACCCCTTATCTTCCAACATTGCCACAGAGATCAAGTTCTTCTTCAATCCAGGTACATGCATGACATCCTTCAACACGAAGGGTTTACCAGACTCCCTCTGAAAGGATATGGTACCGATACTAGTCGCACTGTATCTACCATCATCGCCCATCTCGATGTGCACACCCAAATCTTTGTCCTCCAGATCTGAGAACAACTCCCGATCTCCCGTCATATGAAATGACGCACCGCTGTCCAAGAACCACACCGATCCCATCACACTTGAAACCAAGCATGCAATCAGTGAAAATTCAAGCTCGAACTGTGAAGCCAAAGCTTCTCCATCTGCGGATCTTCCCGCTTGCTTGTTCTTCTTCTTGGACAATTTGTAGCATAATGTCCTGGACTGCGGGCGAAAGAAAATACCTACTCGCCATATCCTGCTTCTTGCCCTTTGCACCAGAATGAGAGGTTTTCTTACCCTTCCCCTTCTTTGCTTTGGTAACCAAAGTGCAGTTTTCTTCATCAGCTCCCTTTTGATGAAGATCCATCTCGAGTAGTCCTCCTTATCTCCTCCTGCATGAGATCCGCCCAAAGGCGCTCCCATCCCGGCAGCTTCTCCCGACCATTGACACCATCTTGATATGAGTGCCAAGCCTTTGGAAGACCAAGGAGAGCCAGGTCGACTATGTCCGGTTTCGGCGCTCACCCCCACACTTCTCACTTATCTCTCGATAAGAGTGAACTCGGGAGGTATTTAACATGACATCAAGCGCCTTTCCATCTTGACAGCCCTAGCCATCTTTTGAGCACCAATACCATTTGGTCGTCTACTGTAATAGATCCACAAAGTTTTCCACACAAACAGGATAGTTTTCCATGCAAAATGATACACATGATCCTCACGCTCCAACCGATCTCGACATTTCGCCATCTTTTACATGCTTCGACTGGCAGATCGGGCGTGGCTTTGACATCCGTATCTAGAACTCCTTCAGCACCATTATCTTCTAAATACCGCCTCCATGCGATCCTTCCATGGTAGGCTGATTCCTTAAATCGCTTTCAAGTATATGTTATCTTGTGCTGCAAATCATAGCACATTTTCAATAATCGCACTAAGAAAACAAAATCACGTAAATCGAATCTAATTAGGTTGTCAACCGCTCTAGATCTGTGAGAACAAATTATTTCTAGCATAGATATTGACTGCAAGGGGCATTTACCAGACCTTTCACTATATCACCTTTCAAAGAAAGGATGGATCCAGAGGCTACCTGGCCCGCATGCAGACTCTGTCTACCGAAATAAGTTTGTAATCACTGTGATGATCAATCTCTGCTTCAATAGCTCCGATACCATGTATAAATTTGCTGAATAATGATTAATTATGCACCGAGACTATCCTGATCACATACAATTCGAATTTATATGCAACACATAATCTCTTCCACTCAGATCATCACACATGCGGAAATAAAACAAGCGATAACACATCAAATCATCATACACATTAATACAGTATGTATGGGGAAAGCTTATAGCTGAAAACCCCGCAGCTATTGTGTATATTATAATGGAGAAAACATGTAACAAACTCAGTACAATACTCCTCACAAGTACTCAGTACTATCTCATGAAGTTACACACAAACTAGCTTGGTTTTGAACAAGTCATAGGTTCAAAACACATCCACTAATTGCCTTGCCTCTATTGCGCAATCATGGCCTGTCTAAATAGAGATCCAAGGTTCGAATCTCCTTGGCTTGAAAGCGCAATCATCATGGGAAATTCCTCCAAGTGTGGTGCAAATCTCATGCACAAATGATGTCGCCACTGATAGCTAACTCCACCCTTTCATCTACCTCTTTCACTGGTCTCCACTGAACTGTCCATGCACTGTAGTGAACTGATGTGTTCTTGAGTTGAATAATGAGTTACTAATTAATGAATTAAATAATATTTAATTCACTCCACTCATTACTAGTTGATTAGCTAGTTAAACTAATCTCAACTAGTTCAACCAAGTTAAACCAATATAATCTCTTTTCTGTGTCGTTCCATTAATTCCTGTTCAAATCTCACAATTGTCCTAACTCCAGTCAATCATACGAGGCTCACCAAACCTTTAGCTTGAAGGAATTCTTCCATTAGCAAATACTACTTCCAAGGCTCGAACTGAAGTGCTCCAAGAGAGTAAACTGTTGTTTAGAGTCCAAATATTATTAAGGGTAAATAATATTTGACTTCCCTATTTTTAGGATAGGCAGTATAAATATAGACTTAGACCTATAGGTAAAAAAATAGAGGTCCATCTATTTTTACCAACATGACCAATACTCCAAGAATAACACACTGCAACCCCTGGACCATGCTCCATATGTCTAAAAATAGACTTTGCGCCAGAATTTTCCCGCGGGCCCACTTAGTGAAGGCGACTTCATTTCACTAAGCTTCATCATCTTGTTGCATTTTCAACAAATTTAACCTAAACAGGGCATCGCAGCATTTGCACTATAAATTTTTTTCTACGAAAATTCAGAAGCTAAAATTTTTAGAGAGCGAAGCCAAAATCCTAAGGAACATCTTCACAAAATTGTAGAACTTTTTTCGCAATATTTTCGTAGATATGATCTGTGGAAATTAGGTCTTTTTCAGGCTCCCAAATTTCATCCCAAAGGGGTTATCGTGGGAAAATCTTCATAACTCTCTCTCTGAGCATCGGATTGGAATGAAGTAAAAAGTGGATGTAAGTACACAGACTGTAGTTTCTTTTCTATCAATTTTAGAGCCAAAGGAGGAAACAGTGACACCTGGCAAGTCGTACAAGTTCGCTATACTGAAAAAGTCCATAATTGGGTCATTGTGGGAGACTGGACATAACTTTGTCTTGAAGAATCCAAATCAGGTCAAACCTGTGGCATTCAAAAGAAAATTCAAAGGGTTACTTCAGGGAAAATTTTCAGATATTGAAAATCTAAAATAACAGAGATAATTAAGTTTCAATATGAAGCTCCTCAAAATCAAGAAAAAGGTGTGTATTTTATTTTTCAAATTGCATAAGTCTTGTTTGAAAAATCGTTCTAGTTGATTCCACAGGCTTGTTGAACATAGAGATCAGTATTTGGTTCTAAAATGCCTCCTAAAAATAATTCAAACCCATTAAGCCTTCAGAAGGCTCTACTATGACTCATGAAGACGAAGAAATGCAACATGAGATATCAAAAGTCCATGAGCAAGTGCACCAAATTTTGCTATCGCAAAGAGCAACAAAAAATGAAATGGAAGTTTTGAAGAAAGGCATGGAAACTAATATGGATGGTTTGAAGAAAGGCGTGGAAGCTAAGATGAATGGTTTGGAAGCTAAGATGGATGACATGGAAGTGGGCATGGAAGCTAAGATGGATGACATGAAAGACAACATGGAAAACATGAAGAATGATCTAAAAGCATACATGGAAGGCTTGATGACAAGCTTAAAACCAGAAATGATTCCTAATGGCGGAAATATAGGAGAAGAACCTCATGATGAGAACAAAATAAATGCTAATCGTGATTTCATAAACTCGAATGTTGGTGGGAAGAACCACCATATTCCAAAAATGGATATGAGGAAGTTTGATGGAAAGGATCCTGTAACATGGATACTACAGATGGAGCAATATTTTGATCTCCATAACGTGCAAAACACACAAAAGGTACACATTGCAACTTTACATCTAGAACAAAATACATTTGTATGGTATCGATGGCTTTGCTCCCGTAAAAAAATTGTCACTTGGTCAATTTTTACGGAGGAAATGATAGCACATTATGAGGCTACAAAGAGCAACACCTTCTTTAGCCAATTGATAAATCTCAAACAAAAGGGTTTAGTGGGGCAGCACATTGAGGACTTCCAAAAATTGAATATAAGGGTAACCGATATTCCAGAGGAACACAGGATTGATCTCTTCATAGGCACTTTAAAGGATAACATCCAACATGAAGTTCGCGTTTTGGAACCTGATTCATTGGAGAAGGCATTCAGGTTGGTAAGAAAAATTGAATGTAAAATTATGGCGACAAGGAAGCCTACCACTCACTTCTATAAAGAAGGAAGTGTTTCTACGCCTAGATTTCCACAACCTACAAGGTTGACACCACAACAATTGGAAGAAAAGAGAGCAAAAGGGCTTTGCTACAGTTGTGATAGCAAATACACTAAAGGTCATAAGTGTGCTGAGAAGAAATTATTTTACATAGATTGTGAAGAGGAAGAAGAAAATGAACAAGAAGAGGATATACACCAAGAACCAGCCCTAGAAGAGGAAGAAATGAGTCCGGCCATATCGTGTAATGCATTGGCAGGAATTACCACTCCTCAAACTCTCAAGATAGAAGGACATATCAAGAAGAAAAAGGTAATAGTGTTGATTGATTCAGGTAGTACCCATAATTTTATTCATTGTAAGGTAGCCAAGGAATTTAATTGTTTCCTATACCTAGCACCAGAATGTCAAGTGATGGTTGCAAATGGAGGAACTATAAATTGCTCTAGAAAATGCCATAATATCAAGCTAACCATGGGGGAGTATGTATTGAATAGTCCAATGCTTTCCATTCCTATGGGAGGTGCTGATGTTGTACTAGGAGTACAATGGTTACAATCTTTGGGGACGGTAACTTTTAATTTTCAAGAACTTTTCTTGAAATTTTTTTCAGAAGGAAAGGAAGTCGAATTACGGGGTATTGAAGGGAAGCCGGGAAGGATAATAAGCTCTAATGTCATGACAAAGCTTCTAAAGAAAGAACAACGAGGAGTAATTGCACAATTATGCTCACTAGAAGTTCCAACATCAAAATCATCTATTTCTCTAGATCTCCAAAGAGTCTTGGACAATCATTCCAATGTGTTTGATACTCCCAAAGGACTCCCACCTATTCGTGATCATGATCATGCTATTCATTTGATTCCAGGAAGTGTTCCTCCAAACATCCGACCTTACAAATATCCTTATGTCCAAAAGAGTGAAATTGAACGTATGATTGCAGAAATGTTAGAGGCTGGTATAATTCAACCTAGTCAAAGTTCTTTCTCTACTCCTGTAGTATTGGTACACAAGAAGGATGGATCATGGTGCATGTGTCCCGATTATAGGGAGCTCAATAAGCTCACCATTAAAGATAAATTTCCCATTCCTGTGATTGATGAATTATTGGATGAATTACATGGAGCAATTTATTTGACCAAGTTGGATCTTCATTCAGGATATCATCAAATTAGAATGAAGACTGAAGATATTCCGAAAACAACATTTCGAACTCATGAGGGTCATTATGAATTTTTGGTCATGCCTTTTGGCCTTACCAATGCACCTTCTACATTTCAAGGGTTGATGAATTCCATTTTCAAACCCTTCCTTGGAAAATTTGTGCTAGTATTTTTTGATGATATACTAATCTACAACAGGTCTTGGAAGGATCATGTTTAACATGTTGACAGGGTGCTCAAACTATTGCAGGAGAAACAATTATATGCAAAAAAATCCAAATGTTTCTTTGGAGTACAAGAGGTGGAATATCTGGGTTATATTGTATCTCACGAGGGTGTTAAAGTAGACCCTAACAAAATTAAAGCCATTAAGGAATGGAAAGTCCCCACAACCATAAAGCAGTTGCAAGGATTTCTCGGGTTAACAGGGTATTATCACAAGTTTGTTAATAATTATGGGAGAATAAAAGCACCTCTAACAACATTATTGAAGAAAGATGCATTTTCATGGACTCTTGAAGCAACTAAGGCCTTTGAACATCTTAAATAGGCAATGTGCCTAGCACCGGTCTTAGCTATGCCAGACTTCACAAAAACCTTTATTGTGGAATGTGATGCCTCAGGAAATGGAATTGGTGCAGTTTTAATGCAGGAAGGAAGACCCATTGCTTTTGAAAGTCGTCCAATCAAAGGAAAGTATTTACAAAAACCTATTTATGAGAATGAAATGTTAGCAATATTGCATGCACTAAAGAAATGGAGAACTTACCTAATGGGAAGACACTTCAAGGTAAAAACTGATCATGATAGTCTTAAACACTTTTTGGAACAAAGGCTATCTTCAAAAGAGCAGCAAAAATGGGTCACAAAGATGTTGGGTTATGACTTTGAAATAATCTACAAAAAAGGAAAGCTTAATGTTGTTGCAGATGCACTCTCAAGAAAGAATGAAGAGGTGGAAGCAATTCTTTGTGCCATTTCTATTATCCAACCAGATTGGATAACCGAAGCAAGAGATGAATGGAAGAAGGACAAAGATGTATGGACACTCATTCAAAAGTTGCAGCAAGATCCTAGTACATCCGATACATTTAGTTGGAAAAATGATTCCTTATGGTACAAAGATCGCTTATATCTTTGTAATAATTCCCAACTAAAACAAAAGATTCTTCTGGAATTGCACACTTCTCCTTTAGGAGGACACTCAGGATTTTTAAAAACTTACCACAGGGTGAAGAAAGAATTTTTTTGGGATGGCCTTTAATCTGATATTCAAAAGTTTGTGGCGGAATGTTTGGTTTGCCAGCAGAATAAAGTGGAAACAATTAAGACCCCGGGACTTCTACAACCTTTATCCATTCCAAGTCGACGTTGGGAGGAGATTTCAATGGATTTTATCACAGGTTTACCTAAGTCCGAAGGAAAGAGTGTCATCATGGTGGTAGTTGATAGACTTACCAAGTATGCACACTTTTGTGCATTATCTCATCCATTTAAAGCAAGTACAACTACTACTACATTTATGGACACAATTCAAAAGCTACATGGAAACCCAAAGGTTATTGTGAGTGACAGAGATCCCATTTTTAATGGAAATTTTTGGACGGAGTTATTTTCTTGTTTGGGTACTCAATTAGCTCATAGCTCATTTTATCATCCTCAATCCGATGGTCAAACTGAGATAGTGAATAAATGTTTGGAAGGATATCTTCGTTGTTTTGTATCTGATAAACAAACACAATGGGTCAAGTGGTTACCTCTCGCTGAATGGTGGTATAACACTTCCTTCCATACTGCAGCAAAATGACCCCATTTATGGCACTTTATGGATATCATCCACCATCCATCACATCATCTTTAAGAGAAAATTTGAAGGTTCAAGCAGTGGAAGATCACATCGAGCATCAACAAGAAGTTCTCCAACTCTTAAAGGACAACATGAATTTGGCACAAAATCGAATGAAGCAACAAGCAGATAAACATCAGTGAGAGAAGTTTTGATGTAGGAGACTGGGTATTTTTACGGCTACAACAATACAAAAAAATGTCCCTCAAGCAAGCTAAGAAGGATAATAAATTATCACCAAAGTACTATGGTCCTTACAAGGTGTTGCAAAATATTGGTACTGTGGCATACAAATTGGAGCTTCCTGCTTCTTCACGAGTGCATCCAATTTTCCATGTTTTATGCTTAAAGAAGGTTATAGGTGAAAATCTTCCAGTTCAAACAATATTTCTAGAACTTTATGAGAAAGGAAAAATCATATTGGAACCTGAAGCGGTCACAGAAACCAGAACTTGACAACTACAGAATCGATCAATTTTAGAGTATCTCATTAAGTGGAAGAACTTACCCACTGAATATTCTAGATGGGAGGATGAGAATTTTATACAGAAGCACCCAGAGCTACTCAAGCATTGAGTACAACACTTTTTTGAAGGAGAGGGGCATGATAGGTCCCTATATTACTAGTATAGTCCCTTATTTTTGTTAGTATAACCCCCTTATTGTTATTATTGTATCCTTGTAACCCCCATATTGTTATTATTCTACCCTTAAATTATTATTGTTAGGTCGGCTAGGATTACATTGTGGCCCCATAGACTCCAATATATAGAAAGTAGGTTTTTTAATTTTTATCATCCAAGAATTGTTCATTCATGTAATGTATTGGAGGTTTCTCCCTCGAAGTGGTTTATTTCTAAGGCGTTGATATATTTTTTCTTCTATTTTTGGCGTTGATTTCACAACAAAGAATGACATTTTTAGGGTTTTTTTTATGGTGTGGGAATGGTAAGAAGTGAGTGGTCAATATGGTGTGTGAATACTTAGAATACCTTCTCACTCCCTCCTTGGCATGATAGCTAGCACTCATTGCCACTCCTTGACACACCCTCATAGTCATTCACTTCCATGCATTTTTACCTAGTGCTCCCTTATGTTTTCCTAGTAATACCTAACACTCCTCAGCATGCATTGACACTCTCTACTTAGCACTTTTTTACATGCCTTGCCACTTCATAACATGCATAACACTCCCTAATAGACATCAGCACTTGGCACATGTTAGTGCTTGGAAAGTCTTAGCATGTCTGACATGCATTGAGATGACTTGGTATGCTTTGGCATGGTTTAATATTAAAGTTTTTTGACATCAATTATTGGAAAGTAGATGAGAAGAAATAGAGGAAGATTTGGCACGTAGAATGCAATAACACTTGGCACTTGAAACTTATTCACACCTAGTGTTGGTGTGCCTAACATTCGCCTCATGGAAAAGGTATATTGATGACGTATTAACCCTCTTATGTGTTCATCTCATTGTAGTTTATCTTGTTTCTCCGTTTTGTTTCCTTGACCATCCCTAACACGCATTGTCACACTCTTGCACATCTTGGCATGCCTTAACACTTGGAACATATTAGCATGTTTTACATGCCTTCACACTATTTGTCACATGTTATCATTCCCAAGCATGCCTTGAAAAATATCCTTACTTGGGAACCTTACATTCCCTGGAACACCTTGAGACTACCTAGTTGTCATGCTCTCATAGATAGCCTTACTTTTTTTGCAACTTGGGAACCCAACCAAGTCATTAAAAAAAAAATGTTGTGCCCAAACCAAATTCTCCTTTTCTCTAAAATTACTTTTTCCACACCATATCACAACAATAGGCTTCCCTCTTGCAAGTATTATTATGAACTTGTATAATTTTATTGTATAATTTAATGATGACCCAATGAATGAAGTAATGTCTAAATGAGAAAAAATATATAAGAAATTATCATGTTAAGAAATTATATTATGAATTTTTAATTCAACATGGTATTAGAGTTAGGAACAAGGTTCAAATTTGTCTCTGAAATCTAGTCAAGATTATGAAGGACATATTCACTAGAAGTCAAGTTTGTAAGAATAACTTTCTATGGTTGGAGACAAACTTCCTATTGAAAAAAGACCTAAGAGAAGTCTAAAATTATCTCTATTCTATTAGGGTTGGAATATATCTGTTATAATAGAAGGACCAAGGGTCTTGGCTTATTACTACAAGCCTCGAACAAACTCAGATTAGGAAAATCTCAATTCTGGGCACAAATATGAATTTAAGACAATATGATCGAGGTTATTGTAAGCTAAGTTATGATACAAGCTAATAACAATCTAAATCTCCATGATGATGATCTAAGTTATATTTGATGAAAATTCAAGGAAGAAGCGTAAATTTTAGATTTTTTTTTTTTGTCTACTGAGGGAATACTAACATAGACCAAGCCTCATAAATCTAAAAAAAAATCTTACTTGATGGAGTTAACATAAGCACTAATATGAAATTTTGGAAAAGATAACACATGAGGCGTGGTATGTTGGGTCACCAATTTAGTGGGAGACACTTTGAACAGGAACCCCCTTTAGGGGATTTTTGTGTCTCCCTCGCAGGTGCTTCCTCTATATGCATTTTTGATAAATTTTCACCCGAGTTTGTTTCTATTTTGGTTTTGTTAGTTGGAGATTAGTTGGAAATTATTTGGAATGTTGTGAAGAGTCACAACCACATTTTTTCAATGGTGATAGAAATTATTTGTGTGTGCAAAGGGTGTGACTCTATAATGAGCTACAAGTTGGGTTCGCCTAAAGAATGGTCATGGGTCAATTATAGGGTGGTCGATTGTCATTTTTCTTGGTTGTCACACCTGGTAACACATGAGTAGTATGTTGGATCAAGAACACCTTAGTGGGAGGCATTTTGAATGAATTTTTTTTTTGCAGATCGATGCAGCTCCCTTGTAGGGGCTTTTCCTTTGTATGGTTTTGAGGACGTTGGATCCATGGTGGATGGGTGGAATTGTTATTTTGTGTGAAGGGTGATGCGGTATAATATTTTTTTGTCAGACACATTTTAATATTGACTGAGGGTCATTTGTAGGGTGATCAAATTCCATTTTTTCTAGACTAGGCCCAAGTCCCTTTGAAGGGAGCACGTGATAGGGTGACTGACCCATCAAGGCAAGACCATGTGACCCATCGATGAGCCATTTTTTTTGGGAATGTAACCCTAATTAGGTGGTAAATTTTTTCCAAGGCTAAATATGGACAAGATACTAATAACGGACAAGTATTGTGAGGAAAATATGAAAAGGAATTTGATAAGAGAGTTATATTGCTTGATTGTCGGCATTGGTATTGTATGTAGAATTTCACTGCTAATTCTCTAGAATTATGTTATCTATAATGAGAATTTTCCTTGCTAAGAGGGCTATGAGGAAAATTGAAAACACAACACACAAAGGACCACTATTCAAAGCCCAATTTGCACCCCATATTTGTTGCATTGGTTTCCATGTATTGGGGTATCCCTAAAGAGAAGTGAAACATGAACCTGTTATATAAACTTGTAACCCATGCATAATATAATTTCATTATTAAATCTAGTATATACAATTGGAAATTAATTACCTTTGTAAAGCACCCACCTCGTTTAGGTTTCCATCTCCATTTTCGTATTCAAGAAGAAGCCTGATCTAGTAAGCACTTGAGCGTGCATTAACGTGGAAGGAAATATTCACGAGGCACCCTGTATTGCACAAAAAGGTCATCTATAAAAAGAAGCATTACAAAAAAAAAGGAAAAAATGCAAACCATTTTTGAAATTCGTCTATTTTTCTCATCTTCAATCTAGAGAAGATAAATTCCTTCAAAACAGTGTAGACATGACTCTAACATAGAGCTTATCTATATGTCTACGAGGATCAGATGCCATATCTTGGAAGGTAGTACCACTGAGAACAAACTATGCTTTCCTAGATGATTTGCTAATGACCACAATAGTGACTTAACCCATAGTTAATTTCCTCATCCACTTAGAGTTGGAAAACAAAGGAAAGACAAGTTTTCATCTCATTGTTCAAGAAAAGTTGAATGTTAATAGAGCTTTAAAAAATCAGCACTGAAAAAGTAAAATATATTCATGAAATGGTCTTTGCACTTGTCTACATATTAAAGTGCAACCATACATTGGCTTGACATCGTTAAAACCTAGAATAAGTTAAAATAATTGTGTTGGAAATGACCTTTTTTTATTATGGAGGAAATGCATTTATTTTTTCTTAAGTTCATTCTTTTTAAACCTTTTTTTGAAAGTAAAGTTCATCTTTAAATAACAAGTGGTCATTTCTTTATTTTGTTTTCCAAGTCTGGGAAGTAATAGGAATTGAACATTAAGGTCCTAGTGGGTCCCTTATTGAAGAAGTTGATCTAGCTACAACAAAAAATGTAAGACAAAATGTAAGACATTTATTTGACTCTTTCAATGGTTATGCTGAGGACTTATCTATGAAGAAATTAATTGTTTTTGGTAATCATCTATGAAGTAAAAAATATATTTTATATTCTTACAATAATGAAGGTCAAATGGTTATGGTTATTCTCTAGAAAAAGATAGTCGATATAGAAGTTTTTTCTAGATTGTTTATTGTCACACAATTTGTCTAATCAAATCCACAGAAAATCCTAGAAGCATACATTTTAACAACATCCCTTTGTGCCAACAAGGAAAATTTTTAATATATTCTTTTTCCACCCATGGTTAGGATGGATCTAGTTCATACCTCCATCTCCTAAAGCAATGATCAATGTAAGACTAGGAAATATTAATATTTTTGTTGTATGAATGGTATATTGTGGGGGGAAATCACACAAAAGGTTTGCTTTTCATCCCTACTAGGTACACCTTCAATATGCTTTGCCCTCCAAGCAAGGATTTATCTCAATTAGAACACATGATTTAAACTCATTGAAGATTCACTCAAGAACTATACTCTACCCAACAATGTCATCAATTGTTCTAATATCAAACTTAGTCTAGTACTTTTGTAATTTTAATTTCTTTGGCTTAAAACACCACCTTCATCCCAAATAAAATGTTAAGCTTAGTAATGGGAGCTTAATACCTCAATATGGCTAAGTATACCATATCCTCCTCTATCCACTTAGAAAATACTTGAGTAGTATTTAACTACTCCAATTACCATAATGTCTTAGTGGAAAATTCATCTCTCGTGAGGTAGAAATTATACTTTAACATAGACAAACAAAGTTCTAAAAGTAATATTTCTTTTCCATTTTTCCCAAGAGCCAATAAAATGACTATTTTTCCTCAAGAACCTCTTCCTAATGTCACCTTCTACCTTTCCCAACCCATTTCCAAGAATAATTTGCATCCTAAATAAGCATAGGGGAAATTTAGGGTCATGGTTAAAAACATTCAAGTCGCTTGAAGACATTTTGTAGCTTAAACCCAACACCCTCAATCATTAAACCCTAATTTAAATCATTTACCATATTTCAAATATTTTATACATTTATTTCCCATTATTGAGTTTTGGATTTATCATAGAATCAAGGTTATTGGAGTGTTTCTAAATATGGCCTATTGTTGTCTAATGTCCTAATATATTCCATCTTATAGGGGAAAGAAGTTCTCACTTGAGACACATAAAATAATTCCCAATAAATAAAGTGAAAAATGTTAAATATTTTAGTGGGTTCACATTGGTTATGATATTATTAGCATCCATTTAAACCACTATAACTAACATCATTGTGAATAAAAATTGACATAGATCACCCAAATATAGTACAAATACAAACACATAGGTAGAATAGTAATCCATTATACTAATAACATGCATAGTATTACATAACTCTAATGTAGAGTGAACACCCAAAAATAATAACAAATGCAATCCACATTAAATCTTCTCCCTAATATTGAATCTATTTAAGTATGTTATAGACCTTTCATATATAGGAAACTAGAGTGACCTCAAAAAATTCGAAATTATAATAGAGAATTTACCAACTATAAGCCACTCAACACACAAATAGACTACAAAAAAGTCTATTTCTTTACAGAGATATTCAAATTTCTAGAAAAATAAGTACAAAAAAGATATGAGATGACTCTGTAACCTTGTATACTTAACCTTCTATAAATCAACATATTCAACCTTTTACATATTTACTTCTATAAATTCATATTTTTTCAGATTTTGTTGAACCTTTCTCCATGCTAAACATTTATAAAAAATAATATCGACAATCCCTTCCCCCTCACCCCTAAATTGGATTCTATGCTTCATATATGTCTTCTTTGTGAGAAAAAAACACATGCATTTCATATCAAAATATCAAAAAAATTCAAATATCTAATTTTTTTTCATTTCCCTCCTATTGCTGGGTCAAAATATCAAAAAATTTCAAATATATATTTTTTTCATTTCCCTCATGTTGCACGGTTTGTCCGGGGAAGGAGGAGGGGTGTTGTGGTGATTTCTTTCCATAATACAAATCTAAAGAATATTCCCTACCCTAGGGCGATGGTCCATCCCTAAAGCCTCCATATCTCTTCGTAACTTCATAATACTTCTATACAAGTGCTTGAATTGCCATAATCTTCCCCACCTTGGGGCAATGGCCCATCCCTAAAGCCTCCATCTCTCTTCGTAACTTCATAATACTTCTAGACAAGCACTTGAATTACCATAATCTTCCCCACCTTGGGGCAATGGCCCATCCCTAAAGCCTCCATCTCTCTTCACAACTTCATAATACTTCTAGACAATTGCTCAAATTTCAGTAATCAAGGTCATCTGCTTGCTCACCAGAGGCAAAATATTTGATCGAGGGTCTCCCAAGAAGTTAAAGGAGGGCACCGGTAACGAAGAGGTTGAGGAGGCTAAAACACATTGTCTAATTCTTTTCAAGGTTCAATCTCCTAACACAAATTCCTTTTCACCCTTAAACCCTAGATGTTTGTTGAAAAATTGTAATACTTAGGTGAGAGGCTCGTTAGGCTATTGTTCTTCGGTTTTTTCCAGATAAATGTCAAACTATCTTGTTTCCTTACATGTTATTAGAGTTTGTCATGGGTTTGATATATGGGTTTTGTATTTTATGGATCGAGTTTTGTTTTCTCTAGTTTACTATGGATTCATGTCTTTTATTATTTAATATGAAGAGTCGAATGTATTGAATCAGAAGTCACACGTCTTGTTTTTATGGTTGCCTTCCTACGAAAGATGTAGATCTAGAGAGAAAACTCCCAACCTTCTCTACAAGGAAACTAGATCTGCCTTGCAGTAACAGGGAGGAATATCATGTGGGGTTTGGATTCCATCTGTTCAGCAGCTCGAAAAATTGAGAGAACAACGCGAGTGGATGCTCTTGCAAAGCTGAAGCAGTACACACCATATTCGAAACAACTTACCATGGTATCCAGCAGAAAATTTTAGTTACATCTTGAAGATCTTGGAAAATATCCAGTGGAAAACAGTTTATTTAGAAGATATCCAGTGGAAAATTTGAGTGACATCCCAAAGATATTACAGTGAAATTGAGATTATGTTTTCTTTTTTAGCTGGGAAGATTGACAAAATGGTGAAAGAATGCCCCAGATCATCGTATCTTCTGGACTACTACTGGAAAATATGCATTCTACGAGGAGCAAGACTTATGTACAACATTCTACCATATTCTGGAGCCCTTGACTATGCTATGAATACCATCGAGGCAGAAGGTGTCCTATGGCTCTTTACATGGGATTTAATCCCATTGGTTATTGTCATTCTTTTCGTTACTCTAGAGAAAATTAGGAATATTTTAGATAATCAATTTTTCGATGATGGGACGCTCATCAGATTTCAATATCAAGTAGAAATAGTTTTTGAATTTACCAACATCTTTCCTTATTAAGATTTTAAATAATTAGTTTTTCCATGATGGGACGCTGATAGAAACATCTTGAAAGATAGAAACATCTTGATATCTATCTATCAGGTAGGAAATTTATTTCCATGATGATATATTTTATTCCGCTGGCTCTTTTACGTCTTTCCTTGTCACCCCTAATCAAAAAAATGGCCCAGATGTTGATGGTGTTATAGGATCTACTATAAATGCAGTGATTGGTTGCGAACCAAGGAAGAAATGTTGGCATACCCATTTTATTGAGTCGAGTGAAGAATGAAAGCACAGAGAGATGGTGGGAGGGCACCATATTAAGATAAAATATTATCCATGAACATATATATTAGGAATAATTCACTATGCACTGAGGAAGATTTTCAAGGACCTTAATTTTTAGATTTTATTCTCAACAATTTTATTTGAGCAAGTTAGGAAGATTTTCTACGGACCTTAATTTTTAGATCTTATTCTCAACAATTTTATTTAATTATAAGAGTGGATACCTTCATTGTGGCCATATATATGTGTCTTTCTATCTACTTAACAGTGGAGAATGTCAAATTGAAGAACCATTTGCCTCGTTCTCAATGGAAACTGGACATAAGAAACAATAACAATAACTTACAAAAGAAACAATAACTTTCGGTCTACTTATCTTCAGACATTCTCTAATGTAAGCGAGCCTACAGGGATTTGAAAGTGAGAACACATATTTTTTTTCAATGTCATTCCTTGCTTTACGAATAGTGTGCTTACATGTGAAATCAAGGTGCTTCATATCAATAAAAACACCCACACTAGAAGAAATCTTAGCATAAGCTTGGTTTCTTCTACCTGGGTTACAGGACACAACTTACACCAACTGGTTGAGCCATCCTTTAGTGCCACTTTATCCAAATATGTGCAAGGTAGAAAAAGGAAAATTAGACTAAATAATAGTGTAGTGAAGTTATGGAAAAATTAATTTGTATTGTTAACACTGGAAAATTGTACAACAGAAGATGACATTAATAAATGTCAAGCCTAAGTATTTACAGGGGAGGAACACATTATGGAATCAAGAAGTATTTAAAATCTCTAAGGCTTTGAGAAAATCATATTTGAACTAGTCTTAAATGCTAAATTACGCGCTTAATCCTTCGAGAAGAGTTCCTTTTGCGCTCCTTTTTGCCAGATAAGCGCAAATTCCTGGAAGTGGAAAAATTTCACTTTCTGGGACCACACAAAGCAAAGGATAGTTACTCCTTATATGAAGTCACCTAAGGACAGCCACCAGCACCTCCTTAGACACTATGTGAGCAAAAAAAGGAATATTTGGAGCACACAATAGAATCATACCTCTCCCTTGGGTCATCGTTCGTCATGTACTAGGGGAGGGAAGGAGGATTTTGAAATACCCTATATAAAGCCACCAAGAGATGAAGAAATGGTGATCACATTGTTATGCTGGCCAGAATTTCCCAAGCAATACAAGCAATTTGTGACTCGGAGTTGGAGATAGAGGGGACTCGATTGTTAGCCACCCAACAATCTTAGTCCATCACAGCGGAGAGAGAGGGAGATTGCATGAGAGGTAGAGCTTGGAAACCAACATCTTTGCATTGGGACCTAGAGCCATTGCCTAGGGGCCCTTTGGAAAGTGGGTAAAATTTCTTCTCCATTTCAAACATTTAATAAGAAGAGGCCTTTCAGCCATCGTTTGCATTATTATCATTTTGACTCTCTTCAATAGATTTTGTATATTTGTGTTTTAGTTTTTAGTTTACTTTGAGCATAAATTCACATATTTTTTCCTTTATATTATATGATTTTGAGCTACACCAATTTTTTCCTGTGACCAATAGTTTATAGGGGTAGACCACACCCCTTAAACTAGTTCGATTTCATACACTCGTGCATCAAATCCACCACCACAGGATTGGCGACTCCACTAACGGTTTACAAGTTTATGTGGTTGTGCCATCTCTTGCAGGAGACCTTTGTCTACGTTGGAGAGTGGAGCTGATAGCCCTCTAATCCATCTTATAGTCCCTAGATTCACTTGGAGTGACAAACTTAAGAAGGCAACTCCTAACCTTTTTACTTGCAAGATTTTTGTGCGCAATTTTTTCTCACAAACTCGTAGTGCGCGCGTTCAGGACTAACTTGTGCGCAGGAAATCACACCTGTCAAAGCCTTTTCCAAGAAAATCACATAATGAGATTTTTTTCTCTATAATGTACATTTTTTTTCTTGTAAGTGTGTTGAGCAGCCCCTAATGTATCTGCCAGTACTTGTTTTGACACCCCACAACTTCTGAGAACTTACTTTTAGCTGCCTTCTATAGGCTTAGAGTTAGTTTTCATTTAAGTTGGTTTTTTGCAAAAGATCTTCACGTAGTTTAAGTAGGGGGTGAATTAACCATTTCTTTCCGAAAGATTTATGTTTTGCAAATTCTGGTATGCACACTTAGATTAACTAGTCCAAGTAAGCTAGTTTTATTTTCTAGTGTAGAAATTGTTTAGTTTAGTTCAATTTATGCATTAGGGATTGCGGGACTAGGATCGATTTGTCAATTAGAGCAAGTAATCTCTGCTACCTTGCACCATTTGGTGATCCTAGGTAAGCATATTAATTCTCTATATTTACAATTCACCATCTCCCTTTAGTTAGTCACCTAGATTAACTAGGAAAATTTGAAAGCGGCCCCTTATCCACAAATGTTTTCCATTTGAGCCAGGAACAACATCACATAGTTTAACTAGGGGACTTTTGTAAAGGATCACCGATATCCATACGTTAAAACTATGATATTGTGCACCATATGCTCACACACACTCACCCACTAAGCAAAGGAAGGCACCTAAAACTAATATAACCAAAATCACTAAATTCTCCCCACAGGGGCCACAAAAGAGTTTATAGTTTAGGTTAGGATCAAGGGGGTAGGAATCCAATAAGCCACGTTGATTATAATTCATATTGAAACATACAATTTTTGTATTTAGGGAGCTTAAAATCCACCTATCAGCCCACGGAAAAGAAAACCCAAGCGCAGCAGAGACTTGATTCAAACAGGGTTAGGGTTAGGCGCAGTGTGTGCGGTATCAGTTGGGGCTACCTGACTCGGCTGATACTCGGTAATGTTAGCTAAATACTAAGAATCCCAAGACTTGAATGCTCATGTGGGATAGTGGTTCTTAGTGGCCAAAAACTAGGGCATCCTTTACCTTATAGGTGATGGTGCAAGCAAGTGCCAGACCCTCTACTCTTACCTTGGTGGATTCTCTTCGGTTGACTGGGGGCATCGCCAGCTCTTACGGGATGTTGTTCCAGCACTTGTAAGAAATCTTCTCAAGGACTAGTTACTTTTGAGTGTGTGAGGAAGCATAGGTCTTCTAGGTTTTTGAGTATCACACACAAACACACAAAAATCCATCCTTTTTACTCGATTGATCACATAGATTAAGTTAAAGGGAAAATTCATTTCATTTTCGCTTTTTTTTTATGTATGTGGCCATAATTGTTGAGATTTATTTTAATTAAAATTGGAGGAAATCTCATGAATATGACAACAATAGGATTTGTTGCTAAATTGACTCCATCTAATCCTAATGTGGATTTATTGCATCCTATTTTGTTGTGATTGAATTTATGATTCAGTTTCTACTCCCAGCTATAAAATGTAAGCCCATAGAGGCAAATGAGCATGAGGGATGTGAGGTGAGAGGAAGCGAAGTGCGGATGAGAAAATATACTATTTTAATTCTCTTGTTTGATGTATAATACTGTCGATGCCTCTGTTTTGGTGGACGTAGCCCAGATTGGTTAGGTGAACCACGTTAAATCTGTTGTCTCTCATGTTTTATGATGTTCGTTTGTGTGTTTTATTTAAGTTTTCGTTGTGTTTTTTCTCCTAAAAATTGGTATCGGAGCTTGGTATTGGTTGTGTAGAGCTCGTGGCTATGATTGCATAACTATGAGCCTATCGCACTGTCAGCATCCTCTTATGCTCGGACAAAACCGGTGGTGACTCTGCGTGGACTGTAGAACTGTTTACTGGGCCTGGATCAGCGTTAAGAAAAGTGTTTTGGGCTGCCGAGCTGCCAAGATGTGAGCTGGAGAAGCGCTGTGGAGGTTTTTGACTCGTAAGCTGAAATAGAGCTGTCGAGATGTGATGTTGTGCGTTCCTATCCCAAAACTGTGGACTGTTGACCTGCGTTTGGAGCTGAGAGAATTCAATCTGCATTTTTTTAAAGCCTTTTGTTTAATCGACTGCTGCATAAATGGTGTTGAGATAGCCATTGTCCGTGTGATGGAGCCACAGCAAAGCCGACTTTTGAGATAAGTGAGGCTAGGTTCCGCTGTGGATAAGTCATGAGAAATAGATATGGTTGAAGGCTGTGTTAACGTGACGAGGGCAAGTCGAATGCTCCGATGGGAGGCCACATACGAAGATGCTATTTGATTTCGTTGGCGTATAATCAAACCAAAGATTCCACTGTGGCAGAAGGTTCATAAAAAACAGGATTTGCTTTTAAGTGCATTAATGCAATTTTTAAAATCGATTTGCATGTAAATGCAATTATGACATTTTTGTTTTTTTTTTTAAATCGATTTGTATTTTGTTCATTTAAAGTCGATATTACAATCAATCGATTTAAATGGGTCTTGATATCGATTTAAATGGGGCTTATAAGGATTTTGATTTATTTTATATGCCATTATATTGGGCCTAGGGAATTTTTTTTTGAAGGTCATTTTTTATCAAAATTACTAATTTTGATTAAAAATAAAAATATTCATTTATTAAGATTTGAAATTGGAGTTTTTTGACACATGCTACTCAATATGGAAAAAACCCAAAGTGCTAGATTTGAGATTGAGAAGTTTAATGGAAGAAATAACTTCGAGATCTGGAAAGTTAAGATGCACGATCTACTTGTACAACAAGGTGTGGTGAAGGCGCTTTTGGGAAAATCCAAACAACCTTACACCATGACAGATGACGAATGGAGTGACATGGATGATAGAGCACTGAGTGACATATGGTTATGTTTGGCGGATGATGTTTTTTCTAACATTGTGTCAGAGAAAACTACTGTTGGTTTGTGGACAAAGCTTGAAAATTTGTACATGACAAAATCCTTAACCAATAGGATTATTCTAAAGAGACAGTTGTATAGCTTGCGCATGAAGGAATCTATATCAATAATTGATCATTTGAATAACTTTAATACTCTTCTAGTGCAGTTAGATAGTATAGATGTAAAATTTGATTCAGATGATAAAGCTGTAACTTTATTATGCTCGTTTCCCGAGTCATGCTATCATTTTGTTACTTCTATAAGTCTTAGTTCATCAGAACCCCTTGAATTTGATGATGTTGTTGGAGCTTTTCTTTCTGAAGAAATAAGGAAAAGGTCAAATTCAGAAACCTCTACATCAGAAGCAATGATGGTTAGAGGTCGTTCTAAAGAAAGATGCTTCAGTAAGCAGAACCACTCGCAGTCAAAATCGAAAGGGAAGAAGAGTAAGTTAAAGTGTTGGTTTTGTAGCAAATCAGGACATTTGAAGAGGGACTATTGGAAGAGACAAAAAACATCAAAAGGAGACTCTTCAACAGAGAAGAAAGAAGCAAACATGACAGATACAGGTTCGGCATCTGTTTCAGGTATGAGTGATGAAGTGTTATCAGTTAGTTTGTCTAATCATGATCAACATTGGTTGTTAGATTTTGGTGCATCAAATCACATGTGCATTCATAGAGAGTGGTTTAAATCTTATAAATCAATCAATGATGGAGTGGTTCACATGGGAAATGATGTCTCATGTAATATTGTGGGAATTGGAAGCATCCAGATTAAAATGTTTGATCGGACAAATAAAATTCTAACTGATGTAAGACACATGCCTGAACTAAGAAAAAACCTCATTTCTGTAGGAGTACTAGACACAAATGGATATAAAACCCTTATTCAAGGTGGAGTAATGAAAGTTTATAAAGGAATTTTACTAGTAATGAAAGAAAATAAGATTGGAAATTTTTATCAGTTAGAAGGAAGAACAAAGTCAGATCATGCTTATGCAGTATCTGAAAACGACAGTAATTCTATTCGTCTATGGCATCAATGGTTGGGCCATATGAGAGAAAGAGGATTAAAAATTTTATCTGATTGTAAGTTACTTCCTAGTTATATTTCTGCAAACATTGTCTATATGGGAAACAAAGCAAGCAGAAGTTTAAAATTGGAAAACATACTTTTAAGGGAATCCTTGATTATATCCATTCTGATGTTTGGGGTCCATCTCCTAAAACCTCATATGGAGGATTGTCATATTTTGTATCTTTTATTGATGATTTATCTAGAAAAGTGTGGGTCTATATGTTAAAGAAAAAGTTTGGTGTATTCATAGTTTTCAAACAGTTTAGAGCATTAGTTGAAAACATCATTGGAAGAACCATTAAATTTTTAAGAACTGACAATGGTAGTGAGTTTACTTCAAAGTAATTTGATAATTATTGCAAGGAAGATGGGATCAAAAGACATAGAACTACTGCTTATACTCCTCAGAAAAATGGAGTTGTTGAATGCATGAACAAGACTCTTTTAGAAAGAGCAAGAAGTATGCTTAGTAACACCAATTTGCAGAATGAATTATGGACGGAAGTGGTTTCTATGGCTTGTTACATGATAAATCATTCACCATCAACTGCAATAGGATGCAAAATTCCTCAAGAGGTATGGAAAGGTCATCCATATGATTATTCTAAACTGAAAGTTTTTGGTTGTGATGCATATGCTCTAATTCCGAAACATCAGCATTCTAAATTATATTCTAAATAAAAAAGATATATATTTGTTGGATATGGTGCTGGGACTAAGGGATACAAGTTGTGGGATCCTTCTACTCACAAGATCATCATTAACAGAGATGTTAAATTCAATGAATCTTCACTCGATAATCCAGATGTAGATGATAAATTGAAACAGGATAATGTATCTAATTTTCAACATATTCAGTTTGAAACCAGTTCAAATACTGATGATAGTCCAGATGAACAATTTTCAGATGCAGAACATGAACATGTTTTAGATTCAGATCATGAAGAAGTTCATACAGATAATAATCAGAAAATTTTGGAGGAACCATAAACATCTTTAAGGATGTCCACGAGAATCAGACGTCCTCCTAAAAGGTATGATGATTATGTTACTTCAGTTGATTTAACTGCTAATGATGATGAACCTTTATGCTATCAGGAAGCTGTAGAAGGTTCTAATAGTTATAAGTGGAAAGAAGCTATGAAGGATGAGATGAAGGGATTAGACAAGAATGCCACATGGGATCTGGTAGAACTTCCTAAAGATAGGAAAAATGTGGGATGTAAATGGGTTTACAAATTGAAAAGGGGTGTTGATGATATAGAAGATAGGTAAAAAGAAAGGTTGGTTGTGAAAGGTTTTTCTCAGAAACCAGGAATTGACTTTCATGAGATATTTTCACCAGTTGTAAAAATTGTTTCAATTCGGATTGTGTTAGCATTAGTTGCTTTACTTGATTGAGAATTACAACAACTAGATGTTAAAACTTCATTTTTACATGGAAATTTAGATGAGGAGATTTACATGTAACAACCGGAAGGGTTTGTTGAAAATCAATACAAGTAATTTGTTTGTAGGCTCAAGAAATCATTGTATGGTCTGAAGCAGTCGCCTCGACAATGGTACAAGAAATTTGATTCTTTCATGAGGAGTCAAAATTATATAAGAAGTGAATATGATCATTGTGTTTACTTTAAGAAATTTAGTAATGGCATGTTCATTATCTTAGTGTTATATGTTGATGATATGCTTTTAGCAAGAAAAATCATAACATATATCAATAGGTTAAAGGCTCAGATGGCTAGGACATTTGATATGAAAGATCGAGGAGAAGCAAGACAGATTTTGGGCATGGAGATTTTCAGAGATAGGAGCAATGGTAAGCTGTGGTTATCACAATAGAAGTATATTGAGAAAATACTCTTGAGGTTTGGTATGAACAATGTGAAGCATGTTTAAGTCCCTTTAGCTTCCCATTTTAAGATTTCTTCAAGTTTATGTCCTAACACAAATGAAGAAAAGGAATATATGTCTTGAATTCCATATGCCAATGTAGTAGGTTGTTTAATGTATGCGATGGTTTGTAAACGACCAGATATTTCACATGTAGTTGGAGTTGTCAGCAGGTATATGGAAAATCTAGGAAAAGAACACTGGTCAACAGTTGAATGGGTGCTTCAGTATCTGAGAGGCACAAGTGATTATTGTATCACTTATAACAGAAGTAGTGAATTTGTTTGTGGATATGTTGATTCCAATTTTGCAAGATATTTGGATAAGAGAAGGTCAACTTCAGGATATGTCTTTACTCTTGCAGGTGGAGCTATAAGCTGGATGTCAAAGCTACAAAACATTGTTGCTTTATCCACTACTAAAGTAGAATACATAGCTGCTTCACATGCTTGCAAAGAAGCGGTTTGGTTGAAAGATTTGTTTGGTGAGTTTGGTAGGTTGCAAGACAATATCAAGTTATTTTGTGATAGTCAAAGTGCAATTCACTTGGCTAAAAATCCGGCCTATCATAGTAAATCATAGCATATACCTATCAAGTACCATTTTGTAAGACAGGTTATCACTGAACGGGCAGTCTCTCTTGTAAAAGTGCATACAAAGGAAAATTGTGCAGACATGTTCATGAAACCAGTTTTATTAGAGAAGATACGATGGTGTCTGGCTTCTCTTGGCTTGTAGAAAAGATAGAAATAATAATGGAACATGGTATCAGGCTAATTTTTGTCAAGGTGGAGATTGTTGAGATTTCTTTTAATTAAATTTGGAGAAAATCTCATGAATATGACAACAATAGGATTTGTTGCTAAATTGACTCCATCTAATCCTGATGTGGAGTTATTGCATCCTATTTTGTTGTGATTGAATTTATGATTCAGTTTATTTTCCCAGCTATAAAATGTAAGCCCATAGAGGCAAATGAGCATGAGGGATGTGAGGTGAGAGGAAGAGAAGTGTAGATGAGAAAATCTGCTGTTGTAATTCTCCTGTTTGATGTATAAGACTGCCGATGCCTCTGTTTTGGTGGACGTAGCCCAGATTTTTGGGTGAACCACGTTAAATTTATTGTCTCTCATGTTTTATGTTGTGCGTCTATGTGTTTTATTTTAGTTTTCGCTGTGTTTTTTCTCCTAACAGTAAATTTTTCATGATCATAGACTCTATCCACTCAAATTTTTCCAAAACCTAACCTAGTCGACACCCCAATGGTCCCAATGGAACCTCGTCGATCCAGGCTTCTTTTGGACCTCCCCCCATTACATGGAGGTGTTCCAGCTCTTTCACCATTCAGGCATCAAAGACAAAACAATGCCACCGTCATTGGTTCATCCTTCATTGGAGAAACCATAGTTGGGAACCCTAGTCGGTCTCCCAACACCACACCGCACACCACTCCCCCCTCGACTCCTAAGGGGCAGAGGAGCGCATCCCATTTAGGAAGCCAGCTGAACACACATCAGGGTACATCACAAACTAATCCTTGTTCTAACCAAAAATTTGTGTCTTCACACATTTCCATGGTGTCAACCTCCCAGTCACCCTTCTTAGTGGCGTTGAATCTACCCAATTTAACCAAGCTCACAAATGACCCCATCGTACACGATCCTTCATGGCCTCCCATGCCCATGAATCTCCCTTCGGATATACCAAAATTCGAAGGCAAGCATGCGGAAGACCCAGGTAATCATGTAATGACCTTTCACTTGTGGTGCTCATCGAATAGTATCATTGACGACACTAATCAATTGAGGCTATTTCAATGCACTCTTATGGGAGTAGCCGCGAAGTGGTACGTGGAGCAACCTCCTGCTTTCCATGGAACCTTTAGTGCCCTCGCTACTGCGTTCCTCACTTATTTTTAGTTACCCATTCAACATGATTCGAGAATGGAGTTACAGACTCATTTTAGACAAACCTCCACCATCCATATCTCTAACCATCTTCATGAATGGAGGTGGCTTCACAGTTTATGCAAAGCTAAACTCGAAAATTAGGTCCTCTTAGATTTATTCTTGAAAACTATAACGGCGGAGATTTCAAAGGGTGTGGCACAACAATACCCCACATCCAAAGAGGATGAAATTAGTAAAGCCTACAACCTTGAACTGATTTATATGCAGTCAGGATACATTTACAATATCCTTCCTAACGCCCCGTGCCTACAAAATTATCAAGAATTTTCAGGCGCGTCGAATTCTACAAATGGATTAATTGGGACAATGACCCAAGTTTACCTAGGCAGCAGTAGTCATAATCCTGGTTACACACATAATTCTACCTAGAACATGTCTCAACCTAAATTTCAAAGTCAACACATGCCTCAACAAGATTTGACTAGTAGGGCGCAAGCGTAGCACCAAGGACCCTATCCTCTAGCTGAGGGGACCCAGTATGCAAAAAGAAACACTAACGGAAGAGCTCCCCCCCAACGGCTAGGTGAAAACAAGAGACAGTGTTATGCCTGGTCCCAAGCACACGACACACCTACGAAAACCAATGCACAGGTGAACTTTGTGCAGCTGTCCCAAAATCAACCACACCAGTATAACCAGGAGAACTACCTTCCTAACATGGTTAAGAAAAAATCAAAAAACAAGCCAAAAGGGAACCCTGGATAGGGGGTAGTAAATTAACAGCTTCCATCGTGATCCCAGGCTAGAGGAAACTCTAGCAGGAATCAAAACCAGGAGCCAAGAAAAGCCCAACGGTAAGGAAAAAGGCCACCTCTACGAACAAACCATTCTTGTTCAATATGTGGTGAGTACGGGCACTATACTCACCATTGTCCCGATCTCCCTGAGCTAAAAAAGCTTCATAGTAACCAAGGATAAGGAGGATCTTCCCAGCAACCCGTTGTTATGCAAGAACCTTTCCCCCACCAAGGGACGGTCAGCACTTAGCAACAAAACCCAGACGATTCCAGGAAAAGCAGCCATGAAATTTACAGGACTGAGGAAGAAATTTTTTTCCAAACACGGAATCACAGTTATGACACCCCACTAGACTCTACTACATCAGGGGCTATTTCTAGTGCACCAACTGCACCTTTGACCATTTCAAATATCCCTATAGAACCATTGCCAAAAATGGCAAAGGTACCTGATAGGTGAGTAGGTAACTACTCCAAAGGGGCCCATAACTATAGCAACGTGGACGATTTATCTCAATCACCCACTTCTATGTCCACGTTGGAAGTACTACAATCATGCCCAAAGCAACAGAAGACCCTAATTTCCACGTTAGGCACTATCGACCCTCCCGATATGCGCATGATGGCTTTTTACTTAGACAAAGCCACCCCAGGCTTCCTTCCATGGTCGCCTTCCAAATACCGGTATCGGTCCATAATATCACTATTCATCAATGTTTCATTGATGAGGGTGCATCAACATGCATCATGTCAAAAAATGTTTGGCAGAAGTTGGGTTCTCCTGAACTAAAACCCTCGGTCATAACGCTTCAAGCCTACAATGGTCGTCCCTCGACCCCCATCAGCCTCTACCAAAATGTCTAGGTCTAGTTAGCCGGAAAGACAATCCATATAGACATTGAAGTATTGGACGCTCACTTGGATTACTATATACTCCTCGGGTAGAGTTATATGTACGCCATGTCCGCCATAGCCTCCTCCGTCTTACAGATTATGTTGTTCCCCTACGAGGATCACATCATTATCGTAGACCAGCTGACACACAACGAGAAGCGTCCTCTAACCAACACGGATGTAATTCTACCCTATGTAGATACAACTGCAGATTGTCTTTCACGGTACCAAGAATATGGCCTTGGCCAATTCAAACCATCATCTGTCCTAGGGTCATTCCTAGGAGATCCTCCCATTATCCCTGAGGCATCTCCCGATGCCACAGGGGCCTTAGTGTGCATGATGTCCACATAAAGCACTGATGTTAGTCAGGACACTAACTCAATTAGTAAGGACACTAAGGCATCAACCACGGAAACCTCTCTAACCTATGCCACCTCCAAAAGTCCTTTCCTCTACCCCTTAGCTGGCTTCGTCTCCTAGCAGGTTTTGGCAACACTTGTATTACCCAACATATTGTTGGTGTTCCCAATTTTGTACCTTGTTCCCCCTTCCAGAATAGGAGCCACCAATGTTATTACCACAGGGTTAGAGCTCCTCAGCCCCAAGGAGCTCCAACCAACCCAAGAAATGGTCGAGACTGCCCCCATAAAGGAAGTTCCCATTGCGAAACCGGTTATCACGACCAACAATACCACAAATAGAGGAAAAAATATGGTGACCCCCGCCATTCAAAGGGAATCTCCAGTATGCATCATATGTGATGTTATAGGCCAACCTACCCACATATGTCTGGAGTTGGACGAGTTAAAACCACTCCTCAGCTCCGAAGCAAACATCTCAACGTTGCGTTCCCGTAAAAACGAACCTACCACCAAAGGTAAAGGAAAACCACTATGTACCAATCACGCATGCTCTCTCTGTGGCAGCTATGGGCACTGTACCCACCATTTTCCAGATATACCATGATATAGAGCTGCCTTACATGCGGTCAATCGATCCTATCAAGAGGATCCCCGCATCCAGTCTATCAACGATGAGCCTCGTACCATCCTATACTTACAAAAGGAAAATAGGATTGTATAAAGGTCCCCAGTAATTCCCATTATATGTTGTATGCTATGCGAAGAACGTAGCCACTATCTCTAAGAGTGCGCAGCCTTGGAGCTCATTCACAGATGGTATCCAATCGAATGGGTTTACTACGTGGGGCTATGGGCGATGCAATTCACATGCCCATTATGCACCAACAATCACCTTTTGGAGGATTGTCACTACATACCTCGCTTTCGGCTAGCCCTTGCTAGCCTCTAGTCAGCCATAGTTTGCCTTTCCCAAGAATACTATATGCATACCAAGTCCACCGGCAGCTCCATGACCCAAGTAGATGAGATGAGCGGGTCCATCATGTTCCTAACAATATAAGAACGGCTCAGTAGGGAACCCCTAGTTACCCCCAACAACACTTCGCAGCAATGACCAACGTGTACGTTATGCAAAAAATACTGAGCATGCAGTCGTCCATTGCCCTGATTTAGTAGCCTTCCGGTGTTGGTTCCCCATCAGACCTCGAACTGAACTAGACGGAACCTTCATATCAAGGATATTTTTCCTGATATGTCAGGGTAATCATCACGATCGACATTGTACTTATGCCTCACAAATTTGTCCCACTATCAACATGATTAATGCCATAGAGAAGAGACTGGATGATATTTGGGAATGGCATAAAAAGTACATCGCCAGATCAATGTCCCCACCTCCATAATGGTGTATCAAGCTTGACAAGACAACACACCACCAAAGAGTAACCTCGGCCAAGCCTAGGATAACATGTGGCCTATGTGATGTGAATGATCACCGATTCAACCAATGTAGAGAACTCAAGTTCCTTGCGAATAGTTTCGACATAGTCTCTTCTCTCCCTCAGAAACTTCTTTCCAATCAAGAGAAGATCATGCGCACTTATTGCCAAATTTTCTTACACTTTCATCATATGTTTAAGTGTATACATCTCCCCAAGATGAGAGCGGCACGAGCTGCGTTAAGTCTACACTCCACTAAAGAGGAAGACAAGTCTAAGCCAATGATACGGAAATGGAGACAGAAGACAACCTCATCTACATTTAACCCTTTCCAAGCATCCACATCAGGAACAACGAGTAGCATAGAGTCACACACTATCTACTCCGTTGGCCCAATAATGCCATGCACCATCTGCATTGGCCTGAATCATGCACGAGAGACATGCTCGCTAATGGAAACATTTAGGCACCTTTGTGGCAGGTAAAATTCCCACCTACTGGAAATTGATTATCCTAGTGGGGAACCTAACTTTGAGCCCATACAAAATCCCATTACGGATATTCTTCCCCTGCCAAATGCTGATGATACAATTCACCATATACGATTTGTATCCACTCATATTGGCGATAGGATTACTGCCTCACCCTCATTCCAGGATTTCCATAATATTCCTGTCACAAAAAACCAAGGTAGTTTGCGCCTTTGCATTGATTTCCGCAAGATCCCCAATTTTCATGCTACCATCGAACTCCTTAATGACACTCAGTCTCTCGAGCAGTGCCTAGTACAACTAGAGCTTGTCGACGAAAACCGATGACAGTCACTGTAGCATAACAAGGCCCATAAGAAAAGGGTTAAAGCGTCATTTGATCGTCACATCACCCCTTGATCATTCACCGAGGGGGAATTAGTCCTTCGTTGTGATGTCGCAAAAGAGGCCTTAGGGCCAGGAAAGTTCAAAACCTTGTGGAAAGGACCCCGCATCATCAAACATTGCCTCCAATAGGGGGCATACATCTTGACAGAACCAGATGGGACTTGCCTCACTAACCCTGTCAACAACCTTTACCTCAAGAAGTTCTACCCATAAGGGCCCCAAAGACCCTTCCCCTAGAATAAGAGTACACAAAAACCACCCACTCAAAATTTTTGACCCAAAGAATTAAGCACTCAAAGTATCAACATGGATCACCAAAATGAACCATATTTCGGATTTGTTGATGGAGCATCAAGATGGTCCCAAAATTTAGCCGCTGCTCCCTGGGTCATTTACTGCCCTAACCGATCACCACTATGTTCAAATGGCATGTGTATTGGTTCAACAACAAATAATCAGGCAGAATATGATGTCTTCATTGGACTTATGTGCGACGCCCTCTATCAGGGCATTCGCCATATGCATATCTACCTCTATTCCCAGTTAGTAGTATCACAGCTAAACCAAACATTTGATACTAGAGACACACACTTGTTTAGAAAATATTTGCGTGCCAAAAGATTAAGCAGACAATTTGATTACATTACATTTTCACATGTATTAAGGAATCAAAACCAAGCAGTTGATCGCATAGCTAACAATATCCTAGAATGGAATGCATCTTCAATAAACCATCATACATAAAAACCAAAAATATAGACATCCATTAGCATAACACAACACATAAACTGAAACATGTGATACATCATGTAGAGCTACAAAAACATCTCTCATATATATATCAAAAATATATGTATCTGAGTAAAAAAGTAGTGTCGTCGACCCTCTGGCCAGCCTAAAGATACATAATTCGTCAAAAATACAAGAAGCATCCTCATAACGGGTGCTTTCCCTATGTACAAAATACTCTAGGGGGGTGCCCCCTCAAGAGGAGCACCTGGACCCACCACTGCTCCTGGTACCACCACTGGAGCCGCTGTCGCCACTGCTATCACCACCCGATGTAGAGTGGGTCGATAATCCCTCTTGCGGGCCATCACTATCTTTAACCAAACCTCCTCGAGGTCATCCATGAAACCTCGAGTAGGCATACCCTAGGTCAAGCGGTCCACTCGACCCCGAAAGTCCTCAAGAGCGGCCACCTAAGCTGTCAGTACTGCATTGTGAGCCTCAGCCGCATCATCATGAGCTCACTCGGCAGCAACCTCTGCTGTAATTGAGCTTCTTCCCTCACCAGAAGGGCCAGGACCATCCCCACCCGGTCCACCTGCAACACCTCCTCCCTGACCACCTCGAGGTCGGAGCAGAGGGTTGTGACCCACCAGTCGAGCCACGAGGCGACCTAGCTTGCCAAAATCTGCACGAGTAACTGAAATTAATGTCAATGTCAATAAAAAAACACATAAGTACATAAATACGCAAACAAATTCAAAAAAAATATAACACATACTTGCAGGTCCCTAAACATAATCGAAAGTGATAACCATGTTTGGGTCACCCCTAAAGTCCATCCCCACATACGGGTATGGCAAGAACATATGTGGATTGGCCCCAAACCAGGCCTCTGTCGTTTCATTCCAATAATGACCCACCATGCCGCCACCACCTCGCGGCATCACTGGAGCCCACCTCCTCATGCGTGGCTCTCGCAGCCCCCGAATAGGCACCACCACCACCGGCCTCAGCAGCACTACCACCACCACTGGCGTAAAAAAAATAATTCGATCCACGTTGGACCTTATTCAATTACGACACCATGCCATCAAAACAAAAGTGGGAAAAATCGAAAAAATGCCCGCCCCGTAATCGGCGTAAAACTCCAACCTTCGAGCCAGATGCCCGATGTGGAGCAATTGACCTTGCCAATCACACAATAATCACTATAGCACACCTCTCGGCCACATCTATCACTGATACAATGTTGATGCACCCCTCAGTAAGAGGCACACCACTGCAATGCCACCTCCGAAATTTGTCAAGATTCACTCTCCCAGGAGGGAGTGGGTACCTTAGAGCCTCACCCTGAGGCAGTAACCTAGTCACAAATAAAATATCCATCTCAGGATGGATCACTAGGTTCATCCCCCACAGCACGAACATGTTACACTGCCTACGTCAATTTTGTATAATGTAATGTAACAAACAGTCCTACGACCGTAGGAACTCATTCTCAGCAAATTTCAGAAGGCCCCATGTGGCCAACTAATGACGCGCCCCAACATCAGTAGCTAGAGCGGTTTGGATCTTAGGCTAGTCCCGATCTCTCCACACCAACTTGCCAGCAACATAGGTACCCATCAGTACAGAGAAAAACATCAAAGTAGACAAAAAATCAAAATTTTCTATCATCATGGCCTTTTTGCGCCTATCCCTCACGCAGGCGCGCCCTTACGCACTTGTATTTTTCACAAGAATGCCTTTGTGCACAAAAATAAGGGAACAACACGCCCTCGCATGCCTGTCCCTCATAATTTCACGCAAAGGAGGCACTCTTTTGCTTATATTGCCCACACAATCTAGGGAAAAAATTCACTCAGAGGCCATACAAACCCTGCACATGATAAATGTTCACGTTGGTCGATAGAGCCTCCCCTCCATGGTGCTCGTCACCCAAAGTAGACCATATATCACAACACAAGTGACACCATGGCCATACCATTTCAGTCCGGGAAGCACCTCATGCCCATCCATTCATCATGCATAAGGTCAATTTTATGATTCAAACTCAAACCCCCTTCTCGGATGACCAGGTTGTACAAGCAGATTGAAAGCGCACCTCCGTGCATAGCATTTGGCCCACCATACCTCCATCAGCATAATCCCATCTGCGACACTTCTTCATCTGCTTCATCAACCCCACACTTAGGACCAACCAATGCAACCCCCACCGCCAGCAAAACACCGTGAGTGAACCCTTTCATGTTTTTTGGGTACCCGTCTCTGTGTTTTGTACAAACCAAACCTCATTATTTTATTCTTTTGGTAAGTGTACAAAGACCGTAAATGATGCACTTCGCCTCTTCGCCCTCATATTTCATCTTTTCCCACATGGCAACAATCCCTCATTCCCATTGGTTGGAGTATTTCACCCCCATGCATGCGCCATCACGACATTCATAACTGGCTCACACCCGCCCTGGAAGTCCTACTGACTCCAAGGATTTTCCCTTTATAAATAACTATGACTGCCGCCAAGCTGCTAAAGTATACTCTGACCTTGGGCCACTGAATCCCCATCATCGGTTTTCAGTCACCTCTCACCAACATGCCTATGTTAAACCCATCACATCCAGCTCCCTGACCCCTCAGGTCAACGACCCATGGTTCAGTTAAGGCTTCCTTTTTATCGACCTCAACACCTATTTTCCAAAAAGGAAGTGATACCTTGGATCACCCCTCCCCATGCAAAGGGGTATCCTCTGGTGGTACTGTGGGAGACATCATTTTCCACAGATTTCATTGATCCTCCTGACATTTTACTATGACAAAAGCTCATTTCAAGATGGTATCGTACCTTACAACCATTGCACTTTGATTAAGATCCGTCGAAAACCCGTGCCTCCATAAGTGTCTCTGTCAACAATGCTTACACAGGACGGTCCCAACCAGTACATATGCGTACATTTCATATCTAGATGCCATACCAAGTTTACGCATATGGGTACCACATTCCACCTATCGTCAAAGAAAAAATTCCCCTGAGGGCATCAGCAGTCGTCGTCAACAACTGCCAACATCACTACCATGGTAGTGACGCAAACAACACATGTATCTATCAATTTTGTTTAACTAGCAATAGCATCATGAGCATGGGACATGCCTTCCTCATTGAAATTTTGTATATATGTTGTATATTTTGTTTACCTGCAGGGGTTCCTTAGGCCATGGTCATCTCGGAAACAGTGCAATGTGTTTTCAATTCCAAGATTCACGTAGACCTCTCTCTCTCTCTATACACGTGATAAAGAAAAGAAACTATAATGTATTTTGGCTATACAGTCCTTCCTAGACCTCACACATTAGGGGGCAACTGTTAACACTGGAAAATCGTACAATAGAAGATGACATTAATTAATGTCAAGCCTGAGGATTTACAGGGCAGGAACACATTCTAGAATCAAGAAGTATTTAAAATCTCTAAGGTTTTGAGAAAATCAGATTTGAACTAGTCTTAAAGGCTAATTTACGTGATTAATCCTTCAGGAAGAGTGCCTTTCGTGCACCTTTTTTCCCAATAAGCGTGCATTCCTGGAAATGGAAAAATGTCACTTTCTGGGACCACACAAAGCAAAGGAAAATTACTCCTTATATGAAGTCGCCTAAGGACAGCCACCAATGCCTCCTTAGACACTCTGTGAGCACACAAAGGAATATTTTCAGCACACAATGGAATCATACCTCTCCCTTGGGTCACCATCCATCATGTACCAAGGGAGGGAAGGAGGATTTTGAAATCCCCTATATAAAGCCACCAACAGATGAAGAAATGGTGATCACATTGTTATGCTGCCCAGAATTGCCCAAGCAATACCAGCAGTGTGTGACCCAAAGTTGGAGATAGAGGGGACTCGATTGTTGGCCACCCAACAATCCTAGTCCATCACAGAAGAGAGAGAGGGATACTGCATCAGAGGCAGAGCTTGGAAACCAACATCCTTGCCTTGGGACCTAGAGCCCTTGCCTAGGGGCCCTTTGGAAAATGGGTAAAATCTCTTCTCCATTTCAAACGTTTAATAAGAAGAGGCCTTTGAGCCATCTTTTGCATTATTATCATTTTGACTCTCATCAATAGCTTCTATATATTTGTGTTTTATTTTTTATTTTACTTTGAGCATACATTCGCGTATTTTTTCCTCCAGATTATATGCTTTTGAGCTCCACCACTTTCTACCTATGACCAATAGTTTATAGGGGTAGACCACACCCCTTAACCTGATGTGATTTCATACACCCATGCATCAAATCCACCACCTCATGTATAAAAATGTATAGAAAATTAATTAATATCTTTTGATACTGACACTAATAACATAAAATATGGCAGTGACACTAATACTATTTACTCTCAAACAATCATGATGATTGATTTCAACAATTACAACTAGGGTTTGTCTACTATTAATCATAATTCACAAAATAGTCAGATGATAATGAAAATTACTCCTGGTTGAACTCACCTCAAAACCAGAGTATGAGAAATGGGGAATCTGCCTTTAGCAACATACTCTTTTGGGCCAACCTCATAAAGTTTGGTGGGATATGATGGCACATTAAATTTCCATTTACGAACTGCTGCAACAATTACCTGAGCCATGCGATTGAATGGATTTCTATTTTGAACTTTATGTCTATAAAATGGAGTATCGATTAAGAATAGTATGTGAGATATAATCAATCCCACCGTGGGAATCACATAACCTACATTGAATCCCAGATGATCCTGGATGTATATCAGAAAAGCATATGCAAAAAAAATTCCTAAAAACACGCTAAATATCCACCAATTGAAGAAGGAGGATTTATGAACCTTCTCCTTGGGATAAAATTCATCGAACTAATCGGCACCAATGGTGGATATGTTGTTCTTTTTATCGCTAGTGCCCACAACAAGAACGTACAAAGCAAAGTAGAAAATCCCAACCTGAAACTTGGAATATTTCTCACAAAAGTTGGAGACTTTGGAGAATGCTCCCAACCTCTCTACACAGACTCTAGAGAATTTCAAATTGAAGAACCATTTTCCTCATTCTCAATGGAAACTAGACATAAGCATGTAAATTTTACATGAGAAATTCAAAACTTTAATTGAACTTACAAAAGAAATAATAATGGGTACGGAGCAACAGGTCCCTGTCTAGCAGTAAGGGAATGCTCGAAGAATGACGAATCCGAACCCAACTCCATATAAACATGCTTTTGAGCCTTCTTTAATGAGGAATCTTAATACAATTCACAACAATGTGTGAACTTGTTTTTGAGCTTTATAATTGATGGTGAACAAATCATCCTAGACAAATTTCTACCAATAGACAGACCTTTGTACATGGCTTAGAAGGAATCTCGGCATGACAGAAGTGGTGTGGCATCCCAGCTGCATGGCCATGACAAAGAGATTAGGGAAAAAATATCGACTCATGGTGAACGTGAAAGGGTAAAGAGGAAGGATAGTATGATGTTGTTGTTGGCTACATTGACCAAGCCATCGCAAACACAACCCATCTTCATACTTACTACAAAGAGGAAGGAGATTATGATGTTGATGTTGAAACTGACGAAGCCATCAAAAACCCAAGCCATATTGAAAATTGTTGTGCCTACCAATCAACAGTTTTTTCTAGAGGCTATCATCAAAGATTTAAAACAAAGCCAGGTGTACCATGATTTTTCTGATGATGTTGTGAGAGAGGATAAATAGTGGATATATTAGGATGTGAGTTACATATTTTTTTTCTATACTTTGCCAAATTTTGTATGTTTTTCTTTCAATTGAAGTAGAAATATTTTTTTTTTTATAACAGAAAATTTAAGCTAAACTTCAAGTGTTGTGGTATGTTGGCCCTGTTTTATTTAATATGTGCACTATAAAATAGGAACTGAACTTTAATATCTCGATGGAAAATTTTTCTTACTATAAACATAAAAAAAACTGCCCAGCCTTCTCTATTGTGTATTAGATGTTGAACACAATTATGAGCTCATTGAATAAATTGTTCCTGAAACTAGATGTGGTCATTTAGTTATGAAATTTCTTACGGGCTTGATCTTAAGAACAATTCCTTCCCCTTCGGCTTAAGGTATGAGTGGTAGCCATTCTATCAAACTCACCTAGGCTGACTACCTTGCCTTATGCCTTTTTTATTCATGTGGCATGGTTGAGTCATGCCACAGAGAGAATGAAACACCTATTTACATTCTAACACTTCCCTAATCTCACCTGTGAAATAATACCCATCAAAATTATATTAATTTTAGGAATTTTTACTTAGATCAAGGTAGTCTGTGAGATTCGTATTGTAGCCTAATATTGAAGTGAGGTCCTATATTGAAATCTATGATATAGAAATGTATGGTTTGTTAGAGTTCTTGAAGAGAGTTGGCGTTTGTTTTCTTATATGTGGGTTATATGTTTCTCTAGGTTAAGTTATCGATTTGATATTTGAACTTGGGAACAATGGAATTTGAAAATATGTGCTAGTCCAAAAATGTATGATACAATTGACCATTACATTGGACAAAATAATTAAGCTGTTATTTAGTTGCATTATAACTTCATATCTATATACTTAATTATCTTCCTTTTTTCCTCTAAGAAAAACATGACAAAATTTCCCCGAAGTGTCTGGATGGAGGTTTCTTTAACTGCCATTGATAACAGGAGATGGTAACTTGGAATTTTCATTGGGACCCAAACCTTAGCTGGATGAGAATTGGAGACCTCATGACAAACTCTACGTTGAAACAACCCTTTCAAATTGATCGACCCCATTCATTGGGCTTATCTATCTATCTACCTATCTACATGGATTTTGTTTTCATATTTTTATAAATTATAGAAAAAGAGGAGGCTCGAGATTTTACAAATATTATTGCAAAACCATGACTGGATGATTTATTTTTTCTTTTAATGTTTCAAGTAACAAAAAAAAATGAATCTTAAAGATTTATTTTTAAAATTTATTAGAAAATTTAACTATCTTGATTAAATTCATTGTTGCTTCATATTCAGTGAAATTCATATTTTTGAAATAAATTACCAAATGTGGGTGACTAAGGATTGAAGTCATCTACATAAGACCTATCTATTGTATTATTTTTTTTGAAGACACCGAGAATATTTTCGATGTTGTTTTCCATGCTTGGGTTCTAATGCTCCTATGTTATAAAGTGATGTTTTCATTGGAATAAAAAAATAATGATGTGTGTACCTTGTTGAAGCACTAGAGTTAGGACTTTTGGTTAAGAGAACATAACTACGGGTAAAAAATTCAGTTCTGCCTTTTTTGCCTAGAGAAGTAGGGTCTTTAGGATGTTGCTTCTCCAAATATTTCTAAACTTTGATGACTAGATTTTGTTCAGAAAATAATGAGAAAGGTGTCCATATTTGAAACTATTTCCACACATCAAGGAAATATTCTTGTAGTCGAGAGAATTTTCTCAAGAATAATTTAGAATCTACCAATGTGGAGTTTGATCAAAGCTGGTAAATGTATTGATCTACATCTATGAAAATTATTGTGTTCTTTAAATTCATTAGCTCTCATATGCATCTTGAGACCATAAGAGAGGATCCCAATCTATTCCAACTTGTCAAAATTTTGATGTGTATCGAAATTTCAATGGAAATTTGATAAGTTTTACCCACTTTAGGGGTTAAAGAATTACAGTATTTTAAGGGGTTTTTTCACTAAATAGTCTTGGCTCTTCCCATTTTCCATTCCTAGCATTGTATGATGGGTAAACTTGTGATTTTCATCAGATAACAAGAGTTTTAGGATGATATATATGGAGCAGTAGATGGATTTGGGGTTTATCATCTTACTATATTTCCAGTTTGTCAGCTCCATAATATATTTCCATTTGTGAAACTGAGTAGGTATGAAGGAAAAGAAGTTTTAAACATTCATACTTCCCTTCAAAATAAGACAACACATTAGTAAGCCTTTTCAATGTAATATTTTTCGAACCTAGTTTATACATTGGCAGAGATTGCAGAGTTGTTTTATTATTAGAATCATGGAAGTTGTCTTTAATATATTCTAGCGCTATAGAAGAGGCAACATATGATGGATTTTGTTTCATTGAGGTTGGATTCTTTTGATTCTTCAAGATATCTGGATGAGATCTTAGGAATAACTTGTTAGTTTATTTCTCTTGATATAGGCAATTAGTCATGCACAACATGTATATGTTGGTGGTCTTGCTCCAGTGGCCAATGACCGAGTAAAATTTTGTGCTTTTTTTGGAACAATTCTTGATATGTTTCCAATAAGCTAGTTAACAACCATAGAAATTTTAAATTATACTTTCAAGAATTTGTAGATTTTTTCTTGCAATTTTGCATTTGTTATCTATTGCTTTATTGAATTGTATATACTCAATAACGAGTGTTTAGTGAAACTAATTACTTAAAACATTTGAAAATTTTATGAACGTCAAATGTGTTCAAAACACTCCTTTCACAATGATTGAGACAAGTCTCACAAAGTCATGATGTTTGATAATATGAAAATTCTATATGTGTGTTCTTAATTGCACCAATGATCCATCTATTAAATCTCCACCTGAATCAAGAGATTGATGGATGTTTTCATGTTTAGAAAGGGTATTGTTTGGTAGAGTAATATAAAATTATATATAATGCTAACTGTCTAAACATGCTTAGAACTTTAAAAGTGATGTTGAAGTGGTGTAGAAGGTAGTTACTCCCATGCATCTTTTTTATGGTGAATTGAATATTTATTTTCCTCATAGTTTGATTTCCAAAAAATTGCTATATATTTTAGTCAAGTTATGGCCACTATAGGAGGAAACACTATTGGGCTAGGTATGGATTATAAGGAAGTATTTTCAGTTTCGATTTTTTACATCATTATCCTAAAATCTATAGCATGGACCTGAAAATTGTATGTGCGAGTAGGTGATGTTGCTATTAACGAATATATAAATCATGAAAATAACTTCGTGTTTGTGGAGATGCGCACAGTTGAAGAGGCCAACATTGCAATGGCTCTTGATAGTATCATTTTTGAGGTACATTATTCTATACTTATGCTCCAATTACCATTCTATGTAAGTTTAAAAAAGGGTCTTACTCAGTTGTACAATATTAGACAATCCCTTTCCACCATTTTAATGAACTGAGAAGTTGATTTTTTAAATTTTCTTATTATTACCATTGGCTTTCATAGGGAGTTTTATGAGAGTGAGGAGACCAAGTGATTACAGTCCCTCATTCACAGCAGCCCTTGGCCCCAGCCAACCCAATCCCCACTTTAACTTAGGTGTTGTTGGTCTTACACCAGGGTAAGTTATGTAATGAAACATTTGTATATTAGTGGTTAGGAAGTGAAATGGTTTATTTTGTTTGTGTTCTTTTTTTTGTTTCTAATCCTATATAAAAATGATACTCGCATATGTGACACATTTACATGATGAAGGAAAGAAAAAGGTACAAATTATAAAAAGTCACCCAACAAAAACATTGACGTTTTTCTTTCATTCAACCTGTAACATATTACATTTGTTTTCATCAATGCTCTTCTTCCATATGCTATCCACTTATGACATTTTCTTTGAAATATTTGATGCATTTGTGAGTTATAGGTCATTTGTAGGCTATAAATGTCTTTAGAGTTTCAATTCTAATTGAGTATTCAACTGAACATATTGAGTCTCTTATATGCAAATATTTTTCTCTCCACCCACTTTTCATAACTTCCATAACCATTAGGTAGGGACCTACAAATTTGATGATGTTTTTCTTGGTTAGTAAAATATTGTCGAGACTTTATTTTATTGAAAGTTGTAGAATTTACAATCTATAAAGTTTCAACATATATTTTTTAGAAGTCCAATTCTTTAAAGGGTACTAGATTAATGGAAGAGCACCTGCTTTACAAGCAGGAGGTTGGTAGCTTGATTCGATCATGCCCTATTCATATGGAATTTTGGAAAATAGTATTTGGTGATATAGGCTCTTTTACCATCACTAATGAGCTTATGGTGAAATTTTTTGACCCTCACCAAAATATGAAATGGTGATGGTCAATGAATGCCACCATATATACGCATCAATAGTGACGACCATGAAATGTTTCTCACCATAAATCATTGTTTTTTAGATGAAATGATGAGGGTCACTACTTGTCATTATAGTCATTATTTGTGATGGATCTTGAAGTCACCGATGAGCTTATCATGACATTTTTTGACCCTCATGAAATATGAAATGGTGACAGTCAATGAGCGTTGCCATATATATGAACCAATAGTGATGGCCATAAAAGGTCCATCACAATAAATCATTGTTATTCATATGAAATAGTGATGGTCACTATCTATCATTATAAACAATATTTTTTATGGACATTTAATGTCACCACAACACATACTTTTGGTGACACCACCTTTGGTGACGTTCATTTTTCTGGTGATTAAGGCTATTGTCTGTCACCATTGCTCATATGAAATGGTGACGGTCACTATCCATCATTATAAATCATTATTGGTGACAGACCTTGAATTTCACCACAACACCTATACTTTTGGCGACGCCACCTTTGAGGAAGTTTGGTTTTTGGTGATGAAGGCTCTTTTGACCATCACCAATGAGCTTATGGTGACATTTTTCACCCCACACCAATGTCCTCTTTTCTTATAGTGATATTTCCATTATTTTCTTGGCACCCACGTCTTGCAAACAAGGAAGGAATTTATCTTTCCCAATATAAGTATATATGTGACCTTCTTCACCAATTTTCATATGGAAGATTGTAAATGATCCCCTTCTCCCTTTCAATCTAGAATTAAAATTCTACCTACACTACACCCAAAGTTGATGTCACTTTGTACCATCAGTTAGTTGGTAGCCTCTTATATTTGACTCATAACCATTTGATGAGGCCCCAAAAATTGGTGCAACAACATCAAGGAAAACCATCCAGTCGGGGACTTGAAAACTGTCCCTTATCCTTTTTATATGGTGGCTCCGACTGGATTTATGGGACTAGTTTCCTGGTGAAAACTAATTGGGTGGATGGATGGTATTATAGTTGATTGTAACTTGATATCTGAGAGTGATAAAAATATTGGTGTAAATAACTATACCTATCTATATCTATCCCAGGATGACTTATCTTTCTGTGTGATTTTAAAATATGATCTTTCAGTGAATGAAAATAAAGATTATACAAACACTTAGAGATATGAAAATAATTTGAAATAATTGATTTAATTAAATAGTTAATTAAATCAATTGAATAAGCCTATATCGTGTCTATTTACTGCATATATTGAATATGTACCAAAGGATGGCAATTGAACATGTTCAAAAGTGAATTAATGCCTAATTTTTTTAAAAAGATACATAAAAAAACATCATAAAAAGAATTAACCATTTCTCATTTGGAACAAAAAATTAGCATAAAGATAAAAGTACCATGTATATGCTAACTCTACTCATTTGAAAATAGCATTTGTCCAGGCTTTTGTATTAAGAAAACTTTAAGAGTAGAAAAGTCTTCCTTTCAAAATTTCAGGACCCCTTCTTAAAAGACATGAAGGGGTTTATATAATAAAATAGAGAGCTTAAAAATGGTAATTACAATAAAAGTTGAGGAGGTTTAAACAACTTTCCTTAAACTAAGTGAAATTAAAAACATACACATAATTTAATGGGGTGACTTGATTGGAGATTTCTTTGTTGTCTCATCAGCCATTTGTTCCTTTAGTTAAAGGATATTGAGCATAGGATTAACCTCAGGAGTTTGGCCTAGCCTGATGTGCAACTGTCCAGTGTAAACAACATCTGAAAGTGAAGGCATCATATAGGAAGAAGTATTTGTAAGACAATGCAACATAATTCATTGGCTATGTTGTTTTACCAAATATTTCCAATACTTTTCCCAATCTAACTTTTCCAATTTCCTTATGCTTTCCTCTTTTACCTTGGATTTTTCCTTCCATTTACTTATCAAATCCTTAACAATAGGAACAGAACCAGGAGGGCATGTATCAATAATATTAACAATGATGAGATTCGGGCTGATTTTTTCAACAATATTATTAGCCACATCTCTAGCTCTGCAAATGGCCCTTTTAGCTTGTTTCAATTGTATGTCCTAATCAATAAATACAATTTCCTTTTTCGAATCCTCAATCATGGGAATATTAGCCTTTTTTCCATCAGTAGTATCTTTCTAGGTGACATACTATGAAAATTTGTCGTCAATCTCATAGAAGAAGATTCTTTGGTCCACTACTCGATTCATCAGTGAATCTCTTTGCTCACATAATGCAATGATACTTGACAATTTTGACATAAAATAACTTGTTGTTGTGTTAACAGGGTGTTCAATTCTAGTGCTTCTTTCTTGAATTCATCTATTTTCAGATTGTCTTTCAATTTCTTAACAGTGAATAGAAATTGATTAATTTTAGTGTCCTTAGCACCAATCTCGGTTTGGTGCTGCAGCTTCAATTATTCAATGCTCTCTTGGAGCTGTGATACCTGTACCTTTAGTTTCTGGTTGAAATTATACTTCTCTGTCGATAGTTCCTGTTCTAATTGTAGGATTATTTCATCCTTTTCTTTGATTAACTATTGAACTTCAGTGGCCTTATCTATAGTAGCAGATGCATAGTTTCCTGCAAATAATGTCAAACAAGCTAGATCCTGAGAAGGATCTGCTTGTGAATATTTCCAAACTACCTCCATTGGAACATCTCCTAGAAAAAGGAGTTGAGACTATAAAATATTTTCATAACGGCTTTATGCTTAGGACTATAAAATATTTTCGGAGGAGGGTTTTATTCAAATTTTATTACAATTTATGAATTAGGGAAGGACGAGATGAATTCCACTTGTTTTGTGCTAACTGACTTGCTAGTTTGCCTAACAGTAAACGGGTTCAAACTTTTGCATTGAGGCATTTCACTATTTCTTGATGACCAGTGATGATCACTTCTTGGTCTCCTTGGAGTTTTTGATTAAAATCCTTCCAAAAATCATTCAATTTACTTCAAAACTCTAAATCCATGGTTTGAATTTTAGTAGATTTATCCTCTTCAGTTTTGCTAAGGACTTCAGTATCATTAGGTGTTTGTTCTTTCTCTTGTTATTTTGTGTGATGGGTTGGGACACCTCTATAATTTTTAAAGGAATCCCTTCCAATATTTTTTTTATACTGCTTGAACTTCGAAAACTTCTGTGGATTTAGGCGTGATGTTGCTAACTTCTGAACTACAGAATAAGTGTCAACTGACTCAAACAAGTCATTGAAAGCATCTTCTTCATGCACAAAAGGCCTGATTTTTACTTGAGTGGTAAAATCATTGGCAACTTGATTCGAGTCATATTGTTTGTTTGAAATTGTAAAAAATTTCAAACATTCAATTTGGTTGACCTCTAATTCTGCATGCTTATAGTTGTCTAACGCATAGAAACCACAGTGAATTGGAAAGGAGGGCCATGCAAATTTCTTGGCTTCCTTTATAAACTTAGCTAGTCCATTGCAGATAGTTTGATAAGCTATTTCTCTTGCAATAAGCTTATCCAAAACATATAATGGGAAAACATGTGGCCAAGCCAGGCTCCCGAAAAATCTAAAATAGGTAAAAATTCTTCCCCAAACCATTTTCTAATGGAGGAGAAGTCAACTTGAGCTTCTTTAGATAACCTAGGGGATTTTTCATTGAACACAACTTGAAATAAAGGGAGCATAACTCCATGGCAGATTTTATAAAAATGGTTTTCATATTTTGACTCCCATAAAATGCTATGATAAACATGAATGGGGAGAGGGTCTTGGGTAGTCCATTTCCAACCCATGGTTGGAAAATTTTAAGTGAAACATACAACATCCATAATATAATCACTTGTGTAAAATGGGGGAAATATTTTGGATGAAATATAATGATTCTTTCTATATTCCAGAATCTGAATGGCGATATTATTGGACAAAATGGTTCCCCAATCTAGGATATAAGAATCTGTGACTACTTCCATTAGGGGAACCCATTCAACTGAAAATTTGGTGGTATCGGGCTGATTGGAGAGTGTAGACATCAATATTGTAGCAACATAATTGTTGGTTATCATAATCATCACATTTTTATCATGTTTTTCCTCGCTATTCCTCACATTATATCACCTCATTTAACCATTTATCATACCATTTTCATGGGTTCATCTCATTATTTTCAAATTTAGTTATTTTTAATATTATAAGAGACTTTATGATTAATTATTGGAGAAATTAGCATAATTCATTAATATCTCAATTGTGGATGAGCTTTGCAATGTGTAGGATTATTTGAAGGATTATTCCAAAATATTCTCAAATATTTCCTCCACCATTTCAAGAATTCAAATGATAATTGTTCAAGATTATTCAAAGGATAATATCATAAAGATTTGGATAACATATCTTATCCAAGATTTTTGAGAGATGAGTGATGATTTGAAGGAATCATATTTTGTAATTATAGGGATATTGGTTGAGAGAAAAGTGGATTTGTAATTATGAGTTCCTTATGTTATTTTCAATGCCCTCATTTATAAAAGAGAGTGCTCCCTCTTCATTTTGATATATGGAAAGATATAGAAAAATTAGAGAGGAGAATTAGAATCTAGAATAAAGTTTTGGTTTTGTAATCTTTCATGATGTAATAAGATCGTGTTTTTCTTCATCTTTAATATATGTTGACACAGGTTACTCTTCACATGTTGTTTTTGTTGGGAAAAATACTGAGAGGGGGGGGTGAATCAGTATTTACTGCATACTCAAATATTTTTACTTTTTCATTCCTTAAAACCCATACGCTACTTTCCTTCAGTAAACTAGCGTATATACGCGGATCCCCTTTATTAAAATAGCGTATACACAGAGATCTAGATATGTCATTAAATCTTCACTTAAACCATTCCATCATTTATTCATCAGATGTTTACATATCAGCATACATGTGTAGTAATAACAGAAATAAATCATCACACATAAGCATCACACATGAACACCAGGATTTTAGGTGGAAACCCAAGTCGGGAGAAAACCACCGCTGCCGTTGCTCAGCCTTCAATATTTTATTATAGAAAACATCTTACAACTTATATGTCTTTAGCGCCGGGCTTGGCCAGCATGCAGGCACCCACCTGCGCTCGTTTACCAGCCTCTCCTGGAAGGGAGCAACAACCCCCTGACTCGTTTACCAGCCTCTCCTGGAAGGGAGCTACGACCCCCTGACTCGTTTACCAGCCTCACCTGGAAGGGAGCTACAACCCCCCGATCTCGTTTACCGGCCTCACCTGGAAGGGAGCTACAACCCCCTGACTGAAGGCTACAACCCTCAGCACCACCTTGGACCACGTTTCATCAATTTTCACACTGGATCCAACAACTTCAATAGAACACAACTTGCAGGCCACGTTTCATCATATTTTCATACTGGACCCTTTCCATACTATTAAGCACAAACATACATCACCAATAGATACTTATCAACTCAGATCAGATAGCAGAAACACAGTAGAACAGATTAGATATTTCATACCCCTTGCTTCAGCAAACCCTAGTTTGCATACGCGCTTTCCCTTCACTGATGTCACGTATATACGCGCTTCCGTCCAAACAAACCAGTGTATACCTCAGTGTATATTTCATTGCGCATACGCGCTTTCTCTTCATCGAAGACGCGTATACACGCGCTTCCTCCGCGGCGAAGTAGCGTATAGATCTTCAATCATTACAGAGCAGCATACTTCTTCAGATCAGATATTTAGTTCAGATTTACCCTTCCACTTCAGACAGATGTTCGTCTAGATGTTCGCCTCATCACAGATCTAATCACTCCATAAACAGATCTAGCAAATATAGATACATTTCATATCTAGATATCCCGCTTCATCATTTCTTCATAGGTGCATCAAAGATTCAGATCTATCATCAAACCTTTACCCTTTCCATACAGATATACTTCACAGAGAAGTATTCATTCAAGCTCAGACATCTTGCTCCCACAATCATGATTTGCACAATGAATTTCTTCTCCTTATATAGGTTCATCCTTTTTCAATACCATGAGCCCCCTTTTCAATACCATGGGCCAAAACAATACCATGAGCCCAAAACTACCTGGACGGGGTCAATTAGGCGGATCATTACCCAATACAATGGGTCAATACCATGGTGGTTACCCTTGGTTTTGCACTTTTTGAGCGCTTTAGCCCATACGCGACTTGGAACGTTCCTTTCCGCGTGCATACGCGACTTCCCCTAGGCCAATCCGCGTATACCTAGAAACATACTCTTTTTCATCATAGATTTAGCACAAGATGAATTCCTTTCTTCATTTCCTTTTGTACACATTGTAGATACATCATATTTTCTTCATCAGGAACATATTCTCTCAAGCACAACTTCATCAAGTAAGTTGTCATCATCTTCATCAAGTGGGTTGCCTTTCAAGGATAACACTCATCATCATATTGTCAACAAACATCATATCACATCAGATTTACATCATTTACCAAGTCCATCAAGTCAAGAATAACTTCATCAGGTGGTTTGCCATCAAAGACAACACATGTCAATAGTCGCATGTCTTCATCTTCATTCAGTGGGTTGCCATCAAGGACAACACTCTGCATCATATTTCCAACAATCTCCCCTTGGACTTGATGGCAACCATGATGGTGTTTGGTTACCACAACAGATAGATACATTAAGAATACAATGACACCAAAACCATGTCACTCTCCCTATTTTTTACCATGTCACTCTCTCCATTTTTGCCATGTCACTCTCTCCATTTTTGGCATCATTCAAACACCATGTCACTCTCCCCCTTTGACATCAAGGGCAAAGGACAAAACCAGTAGATCAAAACCAACACACTCTCCCCCTTTGACATCAAGGGCAATGGGTGGATCAAAACCAACACACTCACCCCCTTTTCTCCTCATGTAGAAGAAGCATTCTGCAGATCTGATGTATACTGAAGTGACCAAGCTCCCCCTGAGTTCATGCTGAATCTTCAAACATATTTTCAATGAAGTACATGAATCCATGAAGTTCCTATCACCAATGACTCATACTTACATCAAATATCCAACCAAGTGGATTTACATATGAGACTCAAGTACCCAACCAAGTGGGTTTACAAATTTGACTTAGCTACCCAACCAAGTGGGTTTACAAAAATGACTCAACTACCCAACCAAGTGGGTTTACAAATTGATAAGTCCTTACACGACTGAATATTACAATTTTACAACATGGGTCTCAACCAGACCTTTTCATCAAAGTACAAATATGAATTTTCATAATTAATACCAAAAATACCTCAAGAGAGATCATATATCAGAACCACCATAATGCCAGCAATGCATTATACTCACCAAAACTAATGCTCCCCCTGAATCTGTGCAACCAAGCAATCTTTCCAAAATACTAAGGCTCCCCCTTAGTTTGTGCATCCAAAAATTGCCAGCAACCAAACATACGCGGTTTTCTGTGCAGGAACTAGCGTATATACGCGACTGTGTTTCATGAAACCCGCGTATCCAATGCCATCTTCTAAATTTTGATCAGATCTGATCCTCTGTGAGGAAAAGACAGTGTTTAGCTTCTTTCTGAGAAATTTGACAGCTTTCCTGGACTGCAGACAGAACAGTGTAGTTGTTTCTTCAAGCATCATCCACCAGTCGTAACATAAGCCCATTAGAAACCAACCCTTCAGATTCTTTGTAGCATCAATACAATCTTTCCAAGAAAATTTATCATACCAGAACAACAACTTCCCATAAGTGTCAAGCAATCATTCATGTGGTCCAACATCACCATGATCTTCAAGATTTAACATGAAGTAACATATGTAGGCAAAAATATCTCTCAACCATAGTAACACACTCTGCATGATCTATTCTCATCTCTGAATCATAAGACTTCCAATTTATCCAGCAGATAAACTTCAGCAAGCAGTAAACATAGCTCATTTAATGACTCATCATCATAAACCATGTACCAAGCCATCATCATTTGAGCATGAGTATCACAAAAACAAAGAATAAACAGTCATATTGCCAACAATGCAATCATTAGTATTCAACCTGCTGCTCCCCCTAAACCAGTGCTCTTCCTTATCTTGTGCAATCTGAAGTACCTTCAACAGTAAGTCATCAACAACAATCTCTGCATGATCTGTCCTCATTTCTGAATTATAAGACTTTCATCTCAACAACGAATGCTCTTCATCATAAAGCAACCAGGCTTCATCCATAATCTTAAACACAAGAACCCATGTATCATTTCATTATCATGAGTATAACCAGAATAATGTTAACAGTGCAATCATCAGCAGTTAGACTGATGCTCCCCCAGATTCTCTGCTCCAGATCTTCAGCTATCAGATAAGTTTTCTCTTCATCAATGCATACGCGGCTGTGTCAGCTGTAACTCGCGTGTATACGCGACTTTGTTTTATAGAACCCGCGTATGGAAAGTGTTATATTGAAAAATTCTCTTTCCTTCATCTCCCCCTGAGTTTTTACCTCCTGTACCTGTCCTTTCCACATCAGATGCGCTATCAGAAGTAAACATAACCAGAATAATCAAATCAACCATGAGAGTCATCATGCATTGCTCCCCCTGTGACGATACATTACTAAAACTCATAATGTATCCCACATCGTTCCTGCAGTCAATAAGAAAAGTCAGCTTCAGAAGCGGATGACTGCAGTAGGGTCAGAATTCCCTACGTTTCTGATCGGTCCTCCTTCTTTTTCCAAATTTGCTTGAGATTTCCAACTGTGTGCTGAAAATTGTCCACTTTCCTAGATCTCTTCATCCTGCATTCTTTTTCTACATGTCCATACTTGTTACAAACATAACATCTCATGTGGTCAGAGAAATAAACATAAGAATCATAATGAGTATTTCTATTCTTCCTCCTTTTACAATCAGCTGCTTTATGTCCATACTTGTTACACGAAAAACAATATCCCTTGAAGCTACTAGAGTACCTTTCTGAACCTGTTTGTTTGTGGCTGAATTGTTCTGCTTCTGCAATTTGCTGCAACATGCCCATAATTATGACATTTAAAACATTCAACATTCTTGAATGAATTCCTTTGAGAATTCATGATTGTTGGTTGAGCTTTTGTCTCTTTCAACACTTCAGGTTTTGCATTGACTACCTCTGAATTTTTAGCACTTCCTTCTGAGCTAGATTCACCTTTAATAGTTTCATGGAAACCAAGACCATGTTTGATAGCAGGAGACCTTTGATTACTCATAATATTGTCCAAGATATTAGTACTATCATGAAACCTTAAAAGTTTAACCTTTTCTTCTAATTTACCTTTGAGAATGTTTACCTCAACCTCCAAGTCTTGACATTGCTTTGTCATGCTTTCTTCTTTCCTTCTTCCATCTTCTACTTGATCCTTCAAATTTAGGATCTCTTCTTTCAACCAATTTTCGTTTACTTCACATGTTTGTTGCAGCTCTTCATTCTTCTTCTTTGATGCTTTGAGATCTTCTTTCAGAGATATGTTTTCAGCTTCAAGTTCTGCATTCTTCTTATTTGATTTATCCAGGTCTTCTTTGAGGGAAATGATTTCTGCTTCAAGTCCTTCCTTTTCAAATGATGGTAGATGTTCCTCACTCTTCTTACTTGATGCTTCAAGTTTTGCTTGTAGAGAGATGACTCCAGCTTCAAGACCTTCATTCTTCCTTTTCGATTTTTCCAGATCTGTTTTTAGAGAAACGTTTTCTGCTTCAAGTCCTTCATTCTTCTCATTTGATTCTTCAAGTTCTGCTTGCAGAGAGATGATTCCAGCTTCATATCCTTTACTTCAATTGTATACATCATCGAACATCCTTTTCAGTCTAAATACCAAAGCTTTGGAGGCAGCGTTCTTCTCATTAAAAATTCTTTGTTGATCTTTGATAACCTTCTTTAAGTCCACAACATTACTTTCACTATCTACATCATTGCTTGCACAGATAATATTACAAGGATCACTATCAGATTCATCTTTGTCAACTTCTGCTGTACCAGTTTTCTGAGACATCTCCTTACTTTGAGTATTTTGCTTCTTTGCCATGAGTACTTGTAGAGCTTGGTCAGAATCTTCTTCGGCTTCTTCTAGGTTGATAGCATATTCTTCACTATTGTTTGTACCACTAAGATTATGCAAAGGATGACCCCAATCACTATCTGATTCATCTTCTTTGATTTCTGGTATCCATGTTCTCTGAAATATCTCCTTTCTCCGAGTGGGCTTCTTCTTTTGCTTCTTTCCCATTATGACGGATCTCCTTCAAGCGATCAAGCTTTTGCAGAAGGACCACGCTCTGATACCAATTGTTGGGAAAAATACTGAGAGGGGGGGGTGAATCAGTATTTACTGCATACTCAAATCTTTTTACTTTTTCATTCCTTAAAACCCATACACTACTTTCCTTCAGTAAACTAGCGTATATACGCGGATCCCCTTTATTAAAATAGCGTATACACAGAGATCTAGATATGTCATTAAATCTTCACTTAAACCATTCCATCATTTATTCATCAGATATTCAATAAGCAGTAAACATGTGCAAGAAGAATGTATTAAACCATCACATAAAGTATCACACATGAACACCAGATTTAGTGGAAAACCAAGTTTGAGAAAACCACTGCTGCAGCCAAAGAGCCAGCCAATATTTTTACATATAGAAAATGATATTGATAATATACAGTTCAAGGCAGATTGACTTTAAAGATTGAAAATTCCCAATTGCCATTGCTTTACCATCCTCTCCTTTGAAGTGAGCTCCGTGAACCGGGACTTGCTTACCACCTTCCAAGGGGAGCTGACACCTCTGATCTGCTTACTGGGCCTTCACCTGAAGGAGCCACACCTCTATCTCAGTTACTTACCTTCACCTAAGGGAGCTAAGTAACTCCCCAATCAAGGCCAACCTTCAAACATTCACCTGACCACGTTAACACTTCACACTGGATCCAACAACTTCAATAGAACACAACTTGCAGGCCACGTTTCATCATATTTTCATACTGGACCCTTTCCATACTATTAAGCACAAACATACATCACCAACAGATACTTATCGACTCAGATCAGATAGCAGAAACACAGTAGAACAGATTAGATATTTCATACCCCTTGCTTCAGCAAACCCTAGTTTGCATACACGCTTTCCCTTCACTGATGTCGCGTATATACGCGCTTCCGTCCAAACAAACCAGCGTATACCTCAGTGTATATTTCATTGCGCATACGCGCTTTCTCTTCATCGAAGACGCGTATACACGCGCTTCCTCCGCGGCGAAGTAGCATATATATCTTCAATCATTACAGAGCAGCATACTTCTTCAGATCAGATATTTAGTTCAGATTTACCCTTCCACTTCAGACATATGTTCGCCTAGATGTTCGCCTCATCACAGATCTAATCACTCCATAAACAGATCTAGCAAATATAGATACATTTCAGATCTAGATATCCCGCTTCATCATTTCTTCATAGGTGCATCAAAGATTCAGATCTATCATCAAACCTTTACCCTTTCCATACAGATATACTTCACAGAGAAGTATTCATTCAAGCTCAGACATCTTGCTCCCACAATCATGATTTGCACAATGAATTTCTTCTCCTTATATAGGTTCATCCTTTTTCAATACCATGAGCCCCTTTTTCAATACCATGGACCAAAACAATACCATAAGCCCAAAAATACCTGGACGGGGTCAATTAGGCGGATCATTACCCAATACAATGGGTCAATACCATGGTGGTTACCCTTGGTTTTGCACTTTTTGAGCGCTTTTTCCCATACGCGACTTGGAACGTTACTTTCCGCGTGCATACGCGACTTCCCTTAGACAGATCCGCGTATGCATAGATACATACTCTTTTCATCATAATTTGATCACATTCTGAATTCCTTTCTTCATTGCCTTCTGCACACACTGTAGATACATCTTATTTTCTTCATCAAGAACATATTCTCTCAAGCACAACTTCATCAAGTAAGTTGTCATCATCTTCATCCAGTGGGTTGCCTTTCAAGGACAACACTCAGCATTATATTGTCAACAAACATCATATCACATCAGATTTACATCATTTACCAAGTTCATCAAGTCAAGAATAATTTCGTCAGGTGGTTTGTCATCAAGGACAACACATGTCAACATTATCATGTCTTCATCTTCATTCAATGGGTTGAAGCACAGGACAACATCCTGCATCATATTTCCAACAATCTCCCCCTTTGGACTTGATGGCAAACATGATGGTGTTTGGTTACCACAATAGATAGATACATTAAGAATACAATGACACCAACACCATGTCACTCTCCCTATTTTTTACCATGTCACTCTCTCCATTTTTGCCATGTCACTCTCTCCATTTTTGGCATCATTCAAACACCATGTCACTTGATGAAGTTGTGTTTGAGAGAATATGTTCTTGATGAAGAAAATATGATGTATCTACAGTGTGTACAGAAGGAAATGAAGAAAGGAATTCAGTATGTGATAGATTTATGATGAAAAGAGTATGTCTCTAGGCATACGCAGATTTTCCTTAGGGAAGCCGCGTATGCACGCGGGAAAGAACGTTCCAAGTCGCGTATGGGAAAAAGCGCTCAAAAAGTGAAAAACCAAGGGTAACCACCATGGTATTGACCCATTGTATTGGGTAATGATTCGTCTAAAAGACCCCTTCCAGGAATACCATCGGAAGTAATGTAGTTTTCGGCACATGGTATTGTTTTGGCTCATGGTATTGAAAAGGGGGCTCATGGTATTGAAAAAGGGTAAACCTATATAAAGAGAAGAAATTCATTGTGCAAATCATGAGTGTGGGAGCAAGATGTCTGAGCTTGAATGAATACTTCTCTGTGAAGTATATCTGTATGGAAAGGGTAAAGGTTTGATGATAGATCTGAATCTTTGATGCACCTATGAAGAAATGATGAAGCGGGATATCTAGATCTGAAATGTATCTATATTTTCTAGATCTGTTTATGGAGTGATTAGATCTGTGATGAGGCGAACATCTAGGCGAACATCTGTCTGAAGTGGAAGGGTAAATCTGAACTAAATATCTGATCTGAAGAAGTATGCTGCTCTGTAATGATTGAAGATCTATACGCTACTTCGCCGCGGAGGAAGCGCGTGTATACGCGTCTTCGATGAAGAGAAAGCGCGTATGCGAAATGAAATATACACTGAGGTATACGCTGGTTTGTTTGGATGGAAGCGCGTATATACGCGACTTCCCCTAGGCCAATCCGCGTATGCCTAGAAACATACTCTTTTTCATCATAAATTTAGCACAAGCTGAAATCCTTTCTTCATTTCCTTCTGTACACACTGTAGATACATCATATTTTCTTCATCAAGAACATATTCTCTCAAACACAACTTCATCAAGTAAGTTGTCATCATCTTCATCAAGTGGGTTTCCTTTCAAGGACAACACTCAGCATCATATTGTCAACAAACATCATATCACCTCAGATTTACATCATTTACTAAGTCCATCAAGTCAAGCATAACTTCACCAGGTGGTTTGTCATCAAGGACAACACATGTCAATAGTCGCATGTCTTCATCTTCATTCAGTGGGTTGCCATCAAGGACAACATCCTGCATCATATTTCCAACAGTTTTTCTGTTATAAAATTTTACATTTTCAATTTATGATATGATGTGGTGGTAATGTTGTTGGAGTAGAACTGTGAGGAAGGACGATCAGGACCTCCTAAATTAGGAGCCTCTTCTCTCGCTTTCTACACATCACAAACTCCTCCTCTTTAGTCTCTCTTATTGAAGACAATATTTTGGGGAAGGATAACCAGGTCCTCCTAAGTTAGGAGCCCCTTCCTTCGTTTACTGCATCTTGAATCAGAGACAAAATCATTAGACTAGGTTAATTTAACTTCAGTTCTACATATATAGTGCACGTGTTTCGTAAGTCTTTGAATTCCTCAGATTGATAATTTATGTTAGGGAAATTATTTGATGCCAATAGTTTCACCCAAAAATAAAAATAGGGAATAAAAATAGAGTCAATAGAATACATACCCTTATCATCATTTTTATGTTTATTCAAGTTGCTTCTCCATTGCTTGATAGGATTTGACTACATCTCATTCTTGCTGGCGAATTGCGCTAGAAATGATTTGTCGTAGACCTTCTCCGGGTATGGAATGTGATACATTGACTTCAAGTCTTCTGCTTTGAAAGAACCTATCATTTTTCCTCTGCTGTTTAGGAAATTTCTATCCCCAATATTGGGTTTGTTGATTATTCGTCTTACCATATCAATATATGGTAGAATTTTGGGGCGCACAGTAAGCCAATGTATAAAAGAATTGGTAACTTCTTCTAAAGTAGCTTCTAAAGAATCAGAAGCATCTACAATAGTTTTCCATTGAACCCTATTGGGCTTCTCATCCTTAAATAAATTATACATCACTTCCTAGGAGGAAGAACCACTTTCTTATCTGCATGTTGTGTATGTGAATAGAGGAAGCATTTATGTTCTTTCCCTTATAGTATCTGTAGGATTTGTGGGTGTCATAGGTTTCTTAACATTCTTCACAACTTTCAACATTTCTGAAGAGCTCTATTTATTTGGACTCACCTGCGAACAATGAAGAATGATAAGTAGAAAAGAGGAAATTTTTATTTACAGATAAGAAAGTATAGTAATAATGGAAACAATCAAGAGAATGAAACTTGGAACGTGGTTAATACATAAATTCAATGCTCTTGCAATCAAATCATTTTTGGAAGCATGGGCTATAAAACCATTCAATTTATGGAATTAATGGACAGTATGGGTTGATGTGACTCTGCAATCATTCAAGCATTTAAATGAGATATGTCACATTACAGATGTTATTCGTGTGTGAATATTTATAGAATGTCGATCGACTACCTTTTGCCGATAATGATATTGAAATCACAATTTCGGCAAAAATGAGTGAAGGGAAAGAGTGGCCACAAAGTGAAAGTGCAATGCGATAGAGTATATCGTATCGGGGAAATGTGGAGGATGATTTTAAGATTTTCAGGATAAAAATGTGAAATGTGATTTGCGATTTGACTACGTGGTGGAAGTGGGTCCCACAATTTCTTTCTCATAGAATTTCGTTTGGGAAATGCCTTTTTCCTTCATTAACGTGCTTTATTATATTTTTCATCGCAATTTGTATTAAGTGAATTTTTAAGAGCCATATGTCTTTCATGCAATATTGTGATTTCTTAACATTTTTTGCTTAAGTGTCTTTAAAATGAAAACTCAATGTTTTTAACCCATTTCATTCCTATTTCTATTTGAATTAATTTCTTAAGGGTTTTATTTATTTTACTCTAAAAAATTTAAAAGGGTCCCCATTATATTTATAAGGTAACTATACTAAAATAATGGGGGTTGTTGAATAGCACAACACCATCCTGATATTTCCTTCATCATTGGTGTTGTTTCATAGTATATTCAATCCCCACATGAAAGTCACTAAAAACTAGCAAAAAACAAACTTCAATATATTCAGGGTGAATTTTAGTTTAGGATATGTTATAGTTAGATCTTAGAATTTTGTGATGCATATTCTAAATAATATGTATTTCATATTAATTACATATGAATATTGGGTTGATTGCATATGTTATAGTTTATGGGGGTTTCCTTTTTTGGTTAGTTTAACTCATCCATATTAGGTTGGAAACTCTCATGATCAGAATTTTACTATAGGATAATTTTCAGTCTTGGATTTGGACCTGTCACTTGGGCTTGTAAAAATTAATAGGATATTGATCTTTGTTTAGTATAAGAAGAGTACCAAGCAGTCGTTAATGCAATTCAAGAATTCATGTGGCTTGATATATCCTTTCAGATTTTGGACTCTAGTAGTAGCATATAACCACCCTCTAGGGAAACAATTAGAGTGCCATCAAGCTCACCAAATATCCAGTTCAACATAACTGCAAAAAACACATTTATATCCAAATTAAATTCATTAGAAAACTAATTCATGATCAAGTTATTGAAGTGCACCTTTTCCCTAAACATGATCAAGTTGCAGACAATTTCACAAAATCTACTTTAGAAGTGAACATTTCTAAACTCCGATGTATCTTAGGAGTTCGAGAAGTCGTCATTAAGGGGGGATAGGCTCTAATTCCTCCTTCCTTATCCTATTATGCAACCATTTTAAATCCTTCAATTTCATCCTAATTTATTCTTAAGAGGGGATGTTAGGATATTTAGACACTTAGGAGTTAGTTAAGTTCAATTTGGTTTAATGTGTCTATTAGGTAAAAGTGTGCTTCTTACGGTATTTCTTCAGTATAAATTAGTTTCATTGTAATATACTTGTCACGATAAGTTTTAGACATATAGTAATCATATGACTCATATTCTCCCCAATATTAATGGTTATTGATCCATTTCTTAACACCTGATTGTTCCATGATCTCTATTTAAAGGGCACGGAGGGTCATGGCTAATGATCGATGGTGAGAATTCCCTTATTTAAATTATTTTATTTTGTAGTAATAAAATTGCATCATGTGGTCACGTTGGCTAGCAACTTGCACTATTTCCCTCTCACATGGTTTTAACCACATAAAAATATTGGCATTGTAATTTTGATCTAGTTGTATCACTGGTTATTGAAGGATTTCGTCCTATATGGAATACCCTATTTACCCAAATAGGTTGATAGAGTTAATGTTTAAGTAATTAGTCTCACAATAAAATAATTCCTATTGTGAGACTTGAGCACCATAATATCCCTTTCTTTATTCTCTTGTGGAATCATAAACCCCATGTTTTTATCCCTCTCCATCTATAACTTGTGATCTTTTTTTATTATTATCAATGTATAATTTATATATAACATCATTTTTCAGTTTTTATTCATTCACCATGTACACATATGCATTACTATTTTAAGCGTTAAAACTAGGAGTGTTACATGTAAAAGCCTTCCCTCCTTAGTTGAGTAGGGAATGATGACCTCTAAATTGACCTCTTATTTTATAAATACCAATCGTATAAAGAAAATAATTTGTATTTTATGTTATGTACAAAATATATAAAATAGCTTAAAACTGATAAAGAAGTAAATCCATATCTTGAGAATAAAAGAGAATGGTTGAATAAGAAACCTCTTTGAGAGGGGAACCTTGATTTAAAATATAATGAACTCAAAATATAATATCATATCTTAAACTATATATCATTTGTATATACAGGAGGAAAATGGTATACTTACGATTAAGGGGTGTAGCCAACCATTAAATGGTCCAATTAACCAATAATGGAAACACTAATATAACAATAGAATGCAATGTCTTAATATCTAGGGATTTACATGCCCTGCCGCTTCAAACAAGTGTTTCCATCAACACTTTACTAGCTATAGATTTTTCTACATGAACTTAGGTTGTTCCCATGTTACCTCTTCTATTGTTAGTGTCTTCCACTTTATTAGGTACTTACTAATTTCTCAATCCAATAGTTTCTCGATTCGCATTTCAAGTATTTTTTTAGGCTCTAGTATCATTTTCCCCACTTCATTAACATATGGAAAAATATTCTATAGTAGAATATTGTCACCCATTACCTTATTTAAAAAATAAACATGGAACTATTGGATTATCATGTGAAGATAAATAGCCTATTATAGTTTGTGTACTACCAACCCTATGTAACACTTTATAGAGAATATAGTACTTGGATAATAATGTATCTTCCTTCATTTTTTGCTTGAGGGGAATCTATTTATATGTTTGTAGACTAAGAAATCCACAATCAAGCATGCACTTAAAAGTTCCTTTATTGCTATGTTAATAAACCTTTTGTTTCATCCTATTTTGTGTTATAGCCAAGTTTTCCTTTAATAATTGGACAACCTTTTATTGGTGTTATATGTGATCCTTAATTACTTCAACCTTACCTTTTCCACTCAAGTTTTATGTGATTTATGGAGGATGATACCTATGGAGAGTTATAAATGGGAAAATTTGGAAGAAGTATGTAAGAAAGTGTTTTACAACTATCTTGGTAAGAGTAACAACTCGAATTCATTGTGTATGTTTATTAGATACAAATCAATAAAGATAAACTTTTATACATTTATTCACAATATCAATCCCCATCAAATTGAATATGATAACATGAGCTGTGACCCAAATGAGTACCCAAAAGGAAACAAGTTAGTCCACATTTTACTCATGAAAAATGGATCAAGTTGCATGTATCTTATGAATTTGTTCTCATGAATTCTATAGCTACTATAATTTATTTAAAATTATTATCAAGAGATACAAAGTGAAATTAATTTTTGATTCAATCCACCACCACCATTATGGTATTCTTTCCTTCAAACAATGGTAGGCATGTAATGTCATGTATTGGTGCCTATATTCCCAACATTGACTTTATATGTGTTATCACCAAATTGATCTTGATTGGTTGCTCATCAATCAACTCAATGTAGCTCTTTCAAACCACTTCTAACTGAAGATTAGCCTCTTCAATTTCAGACTCTCAAAGTGGGTTTATGATTTTGAATAAGGATAATACTATATGGCTAACTCTATGAATTGTGACTTGGTTTTGTATGATTGCAGGTTGAAAAATGAAGGCTTGCTACCATTGGGCTATGGAGTCAACATCAGTATTCTTAGTGACAGTGGTTCTTCACATGGAAGCTGAGGAAGACAAAGATTTTTAATAAAGATAATTCATACACATAACATAAGGAAAACATAGTAATTTCACCCCTAAAGGAAGTCAGAGAATAATATTATGAATTTTGAGTAATTAGAGATAAAATGCACTATAAGTGATTAAACATAAAGATACAAAGCAATAACACATCAAAGACCTCATGAGAATCTTAGGTCTGTAAGTAGAATGTCATTGTATATTACTGATAATGGATAAAACATACAAGTAGCAATTTGGTGCAGTATTCTCAAACCATTTTCTCTTCGATGTGTAGTTTATAAATAGACATTCTTTAAAATGTATATGATCTGCCCAGCTAGCTAGATCTTCGAATTCTACTCTGACACCTATCATAACTGAAACTACTAACTTAAAACAGAAAAATGACAACTATCCTTTAAGAAATCAAACTCCTATTAGGACTCTATCTCCTATTTATTACATTCGGTTCTCCTAATAGTGAATCTGTTACATAATTAATGTCACATGTTCGAGGGATAAATCACTATAATTCATCATCACTTTATATCTTCGAGACACCCCTAGATCTGTGGAACATGATCCTACTTTTTAGGGATGGATGACCTTCACTTTAAACATTGTTTTGATTGATGAGCTGGTTGTGTGACACTCCCTTTTTCCAATGAGTCTCTGCTGATATGGTCCAATAACATGTTGGAGGTCTCTAGTTCACTAATATGCTGCTGGAATGCTCAAAAATTTTAAAAAATATCCTCACTAAGAAACATGGTACTTTAGGTAGTTTCATAGCGAGTTCTAGTAGCATATGAAAACTTGATTTTCCATCTATCTCTTTGACACCTTTGTTGTTAAAACACCTTTAATATGCCAAGACAGCTTTCAGAAAATCAATTCCCCTCCATAATACTTTACAAAAGTGGATTTAAAGGAAAAAATGCACCTACAGAAGTTTTCGTAGCGTTTTTCTAGCTTCAAGCCTGAGGTACGTTACGAAACTATCCAAAATACCAGAATTTGCTGAGTTCAAGGTTGTCTTCAAAAATTGATTTCCAGAGGTAAAATTTAGGTTCTTTGTCAGTGATGAACCACATAAAACATATTCCAACTCAATTTTTTAATCTTGTGGTGTTTCATCTTCATTTAGAATCAATTGGCTGATGGGTTCTTCTACCACTTTCATCATCAGCCCTTCCTTTTCCAACTCCACTTGAATTAAATCCAGTTGTTCCTGAAGATCTTCCAGTTGGTATTTTAATTCTTTGCTTTTGGATTTTAAGTTAAATTTCATCCTCCTAACATGTTTAACCTCTCCTCTTACTGGTTGAGTTAATTTCTGCAACTTTTCTGTATTGTCTAAGGTTTTTGAAGCACTTGTGACTTTCTCTTCCCATATTTTCCTCATCTGTTCAAATTGAACCTTCTCAGCTCTGTGCTTCTTTTCCTCTTGCTTCAAAACTGATATCTCTTTACCTGCTTCCTTCAACTGCTCTTTGAGGGTTTCTATTTTTTATTTTTCAATCATTTTCTCTTTGCCCTTTCTTTACCTGATAACCAGTTCCTCCTTGGCTGATGAAGACATATCTATGATTCTTGGTGGCTGTGCAACTTCATTGATTTTCTCGGTCTCTTTTCTTTCCATGACCTTATTTGCATGTCTAGTCATTGGCTTCCTTGGTTGAAAAATGAAACCAACATCATCATCTGCAAAATCTAGTTTTTTAGCAGTCTTACCTTTCTTTAGCTTTCATCCTCCATCTTCCATGTCTTCAACTTGTACAATGGGTGACTCTTCAATGTCAATTGCATGCATTATATCCTCCAAATTTCCTTTAGCCAATGTATGACTTATAGTGACTCTCTTGTTTCCTTGTTTGCTGACTGTATGCTTCTATTTTGCAGGTCTTTTTTGAGGTGTGCCAATCTCCTGCAAAGGTTCTTCTTCCATGTTCATTGGTTCTGGAGGAGATGATCTATTTTCTTCTTCAACTTCCTCTGCCATAGCTGGTGATGAAGTAGTTCTATGTTCGGATGCTTTCTTAGGAGTAACCACATCAATATCATAACCACTAATGAACAAAAAGGAAGTCCAATCTCTGTCTAACCTCCTCAATTCCTTTAACACTAACAACTTAATTAGACCATGATGAAAAAGAGAAGTTTCATTGCCCTCTATTTTGATTTGAACCTTATCTGACATTTTCCCTAGACTTCTGTATAAATAAAAAGGCAAGTCAAGTGACCTTTTACCTAAAAAATGCAAAATATGTCTGAGATGATAGGAGTAGACCATGTGAAATCTTCCTTCACAGGTAAAATAATTTTGAATGATCATCAACAACTTTTCATAATTCGCCTTCATGGAACTCCTAGGGATAGCATTTGTCAAATCATTTTCTCTATGTTCTTGCTTGATGAACTCTTTGCAATCTTGTATTGTGAATTTGATACCTTTAAACCACTTTTCACCTCCTCTAGGGATTCTTGTAGCTGATGAGATGCTCTCTGGTGTCACTGTAAGGTTCATAATTCCATCCTTTGAAGCTGTTCCTATGAAGTTGGTGGAAAAATCCTTTGAAACCTGTAAATGAAAGCCCTGCAACCTCTGACAGAATTGCAAGCAGCCAGTTCTTCTGAAAACCTCCATGGCAGTAGGGTCTTCATTGATTAAATTCATATCCATGGGCTAACACGTGTGACAATGGCCACCCTTATTTGTTTTTCTTCTTGCAACCATGGATTCTTTATAATCTTCACTGCCTCACTTGGTGATGAAACCTGTAAAGTTCAAATTTTCCAGCAACCTACTTGGCTCGATGAAGCTACTCTCCAGGTATTGACTTACATGCAAGGATATAGCACAATATGACAAAAGGCTAATTGAGGTAAGGTTTAATATTTTAACTGACAGATCAAGCTTCAATCATGACACATACAAGCCCAAAAAGGTAATGATGACATCAAACATAGCTATGTACATTTGAATTTACCATAAAAACCTTGAATGACCTTTACCCTTACTCCTATAATTAGGAAATGACACCTCATAAAATTCTGACATGTCAAGTTAAAAAATGGATTTTTGTAGCGAAATTAGTTAAGCCTCTGACAGATTCGCTACGAAACTATTAGGCAGCTTCATAGCGAAATCTGATGTTTTCCTGTGTAAAACACTGCGAAAATCTAAAAAAGTGATAGATGTGCCCTTTTTATTTTGAATGCATGGGAAATGAAAATTGACACCATATGTGATTGATTTGACCGAAATGGCATAAAGTAAGGTGATCATGAAACTTAGGATAGGATAAAAATATAAAAAAATTTCCTATACCACATTCAAATGGGTTAGGAGACCTTATCCATTTGGTGAGTGACCTATATGACCCTATCAAGAAATGTTTCACAATTTAATGAGTGATAACAATATGGATAATGGTTCTATAAAAAATGGGATCTTAATTGTATCTCCTTTTTTCTATTGAAAAACAAAAAAATATATCACAAAATTTTTAACATTGGTTTTAATACCTTCACACGAAAACAAAAAAATCCTTCTTTGTCACGTGGTAAGTTTTATAAAATATTGATTGTAATGTTTTATAAAAGGTGTGTAGTTCCAATAGGATCTTCTATTTAAGTTGTAAATCTCATACAAATTTATTTGATGCATTAGATTCCTATCATAATTTCTTAATGAGATTGAATGCCTTATGATACTACTCGCATTATATTAGTGCTTATTCCACCTATTAATCATGCGGAATGGAAATAACAAAAATTAAGGCCTTAGTGTTTTATTATTTCCTTGAAAATGAATTTTCCACCAAATTTTGTTTCCATTTTTTTGGATAATTTCAAAGTCATAACCTAGCATATTTGTAACCTTCCACTACCCAACCTTCTAAAGATAATATTTGTTCCAATCAATACTTTACTATCATGATCGTTTTTTACATAAAGATTCTTACTATTGGGTAAAGGTGATATTACTTAATTAAATGTAGAATGGAAAACATGTATTTCTCATAAATGAATTTGAGTAATATTGTTCATTGAAGCTGGTGGGTTTAAAAGCAGGTACCCTTATCTATTGCATTAAAACTACACCAATGCCCTATCTCGACGCATCACACTCCATAATAAAGATTCTAGTGAACTTGAGTGTAGCCAAGAGAAGAGTTCCTCCTTAAGTTTTTCAAAATATTGGGTTACCTCTTTAGCCCAAGAAAATGCATAATTTTCCAATAACGTTGTTAGGGGTGCTATTTTCAATCATACTTCTTAAAAAATTTGCAATAATATTCAATTAATCCTGAGAATCATATTATGTTATTTAAGGTTTTGGGAATGGGGAATTGTACCTTATATTTAATTTTTTCGAGGCCCACTTTGATACCCTCGTGATATGTAATATGATCTAAATATTCTAGTTGCTAAACACCAAAGGAACATGTATAAGGCTTCGTAACTATTTTTTTCTCCTTCATTATTTTTAAGACGATTTCAACATGTTATACATTCTCTTCCAAAGATTTATTGTAGATTAGTATATTGTCAAAAGATATTAAAATCAAATTTCTAAATAAAGGTTTAAAAATTGAACTCATCAAGCTTGGAAATGTGTAAGATTCATTATTAAGGCCAAATGGCATCATCAAAAACTCATAATGACCTTCATGTGTTCTAAAGGTTGTTTTAGTGTTGACTTATTCTCTGACTCTGATTTGATGTCTAATATCTCCATATTAAATGTGTAACTCATTATGTTAAATGTTAATTCTATTTTTAAATCAACATTTTATAGGCATGCCATAGTTATTTGGACACAATTGAAAACATTGTATGAATCTTAATTTTCAATTAATAGAGAGGCTAAACAATTGGTTGATCATGAATTCCTATAGTGGGAAGGATACCATAAATGGGGGATAGTGAGGGGGATTAAGAGTGTTCAACATGGCACATGATCATAATATATCATTGCTAAATTATTATTACGATGATAAACTATTTTTAAAATTACCCTATATTTTCCTTTCCTCTCATCCATAACAAATCATTGATTGAGAAACATGATTAGTGAAAGTGTCAATGCCAAAAATTGATAGCGTAGGATGGTAGTTGAAACAATCCTCTCATTAGAAAATAAAAGCAGAAGGTCAAGTAAATTCATGGGAAAACATGGAAGATCCAAATTCACATGAAAGAATGAAAACCATGATTATGGGGTGTTATCACTGGAAAATCATACAAGCAAAGGTGACATTATTTAATGTAAGGCAGAAGGATTTACAGGGCTGAAAGACATTAGAGAATCTAAAAGTATTTAAAAATCCCTAAGGTCCGAGGAAAAATCAAATTGCATACAAGAAAGACTAGTCAAATGTACCTTTGCGTGCAAAAGTCTTCGATAAACACGCCTCTTTCTCAAAAATGTGCGCAAACCTGGGAGTGGCAGAAGTCATTTTCCGGGACCACAAGGCACACTCTAGGACATTGATTCCACACTTGAATACACCTAAGGACAACCACTCAAGCCTCCTTAGGACATCAAGGGAGCACACAATGGAATAAATGTGGCACACAATGGAATCACCCTCCTCTCTTGGGTCACTATCCACAATGTACCAAGAGAGGGAAGGAGGATTCAAATTCTCCTATAAAAGGCCACCAAGAAATGACCAACAGGAGAGCACATTGTTATGCAGGCCAAATTTTCCCCAAGAAATACCAGTAGTGTGTGATCTGGAGCAAAGATAGAGGGGACTCAGTTGTTGTCCATCCAACAACTCTAGTCCACCATAGTAGAGAGAGGTAGAATTTGCGCCAAGGCAGCTCAGAAGTAAAGACATCCTTGCATTGGGACTTAGAACCCCTAGTTCTAAGGGCCCCTTGGAGAGTGGGTTGAAGTTTCATCCTCATTCCTACCAGCACTCAATAAGAGGGGACATAAGAGCCACCGTTTGGATTATTGAAGTTGTTTGACTCTATTTACAACTTTTGTGTTATGTGTTTTAGTTTTAGTTTAATTTTTTTGTTTGAATATGCATGTTGTTTCTCTATCTAGTATGTTTATGTTTAAGCATGTTCCGTTAACTTTCTTTACTCCATCTATTTTCTACACGTGACCAATAACTTAAGAGGTAAAACCACACCCCTTCAGTTGGTGTAATTCCGTACATATGTGCACCAAACACACACACATGATTGGCGACTCCACTAGATTTTATTTCCAAGTTTATGTGGTTGTGCCTTTTGGCAGAGACCTTCATCTTTGCTATGGAGTTGGGCTGGAGCAATCCCCTTTCTCTCTTTCATTTCCTAGTTAATCCCAAGTGACATGCTACAAATGAAGATCTCCCAAAAAATACTTTTTAGGAATTTTGTACGCATTTCTCACAGACAGGCGTGCCCCAAGGCTTCGGTTCAGAGCTGACTTGCATGCAAACATCATGCATGTTTCATCCTTTTTCACGCAAAAAACGAAATGAGAATTTTTTTCCATTAATTCCATCTTTTCCTTCTTGTAAAGGTGTCTGGCAGCCCATAATACATCTGCCAGCATAGGTTGAGGTGCCCCATAGCTTGCTAAAGCTCACTCTTAGCTACTTTTGGTAGGCTTGGTGTTGGTTTTATTTCAAGTTGATCTTTTCAAAGTTAACACATAGTTTAAGTAGGAGGAAAATTAACTTGCATTCCAAAACAATTTATGTTTTGCAAATTTAGGTACCATAAAAACTAGGTAATTAGCCAAAGTAAGTGGCCCAAGTCCACGCATGCTTATCTAGTCCCTTTTTCTAGTGTAAAATTCATTAGTTTAGTTCAATTTTTGCACTATGATTTCGGGACCAGGATTGAATTGTCGATAGAAGAGTAAGTAATCTCTGCTACCTTTGCACACTCTGGTGATCCTAGGAAAGCATATGAACACTCTTTATTCACAACTCACCATCTCCCTATAGTTGATCACATAGATTAACTAGGAAAAATTGAAAGCGGCCCACATCTGTGCATGTTTTTCTTTTGAGCAAGGAATAATAGAGCATAGTTTAAATAGGGGAATTTGACAAGGATCACCGCATATCAACATGTTCAAACTATGTTCTTGTTCACTTTTTTCCGACACACATTCACACACTAAGCAAAGCAAAAACACCTAAAACTAACTTAGCAAAACTCACTAAATTATCCCCATAGTGGCCACAAAATAATTTATAGTTGAAGTTAGGATCAAGGGGGTAGCCATCCCATAAGTCACCTTGATCATTCTTCATCTTGAAAAATAGAAGTTAACTATTTAGGGAACTTTAAAATCCACCTATCAGCCCATGGAAAAGAAAACTCGAGCATTGAAGAGACTTGATTCAGAGGGGGTTAGGCTTAGGCGCAATGCATGTGGTATCAGTTGGAGCTACCTAACCTGACTGATACTCGATACTGTTATCTGAACTACCAAGAAGCCAAAGACTCAAACGCTCATGTGGGACAATGGTACTTAGTGGCCAAAATTAGGGCATCCTTTCCCTATAGGTGATGGTGCAGGCAAGCACTAAAGCCTCTACCCTTACCTTGGTGGATTTTCTTTGGCTGACTGGGGGCATCGCCAGCTCTTACGGGACGTTGTGACAACACTCGCAATTTATCATCTCAAAGCCCAATTACATTTGAGTGTGTGAGGATGATTAGGTCTTCTAGGATTTGAGTATCATATACAAACAAACAAAAACCATATTTTTTTGATTGACTGATCACATAGGACTAATCTAAAGGGAAAAATTATTTTATTTTTTCTTTGTTTTATAAATGCAATTAGAAATTTTCTTTTCTTATAATATTTATCTGCTCAAATATTTCTAAAGCCATACCTAGTTGATGCCAAAATGGACCCAATGGGACCTCGTCGATCTAGACGTCTTTTGGACCTACACCCATTACAGGGAGGGGCTCCAGGTATTTCGAGAATTAGGTGTCAAAGACGGAACATGGCCACCAATATTGGTTCATACTTTATTGGGGCATCTTTAGTTGGGAACACTAGTTGGTCTCCCAACGCCACACCGGTGAACATCCCCACAGGGTCACAACACACCACTCCTCCCACAACCCATAGAGGGAAGAGGAGTGCTACCCATTAGGGAAGCTAGTTGAATGCACAACAGGGTATGTCGCAAACAAACCCTATTCCTAACCAGAATAGTGTGTTTTCACAAGTCACAATGGCTACGACCTCGCAGTCATCTTTTCTAGCTTTGTTAAATATACTAGATTTAACCAAGTTGACAAATGACCCCATTGCACACGACCCCATATGGCCTCCCATGCCCACGAATCTCCCTTTGGACATTCCAAATTTCGAAGCAAAGCAAGTGGAGGACCCCATAAATCATGTTATGACTTTCCACCTGTGGTGTTCGTCGAACAACATTGTTGATGATACTATTCGATTGAGGCTGTTACAACGCACTCTATCCAGAGTAGCAGCGAAATGGTATGTGGATCAAACCTCTACTACACATGGAACCTTTAGTGCCCTCGCCACTACGTCCCTGACCTATTTTCAGTTACCCATCCATCATGATTTCAAAATGGAGTTACTAACCCACTTTAGGCAAACCCCTGCCGTCCATATCTCGGACCATCTCCATGAATGGTGGCGATGTCATAGTTTGTGCAAAGCCAAACTTGACGATCGATTTCTATTAGACCTGTTCCTAAAACTCTCACCGCAGAGATTTCAAGGGATGTGGCGCAATAAAAGCCCATATCCAAAGAGGACACCATTAGTAAGGCCCAACAACTCGATTTTATTTATAAGCAGTTAGGGTATATTTACAATATCCTGCCAAACGCCTTACACCTGCAAATTTACAAAGAATTGCCAGGCACGTCGAACTCTACAAATGGTTTAATTGTGTCATTCACACAAAGTCACCCAAGCAGCAATGTTCAATACCCCAGTTACATGTATGATTCTACTCATAACATACCACAACTTGGCTACCAAATTCATCACATGCCTCCATAGAATTTGACCCGTAGGGCATCATCGTATCACCATCAGCACGGAGGACCCTATCCTCTGGCTCAAGGGACCCAGTATGCAGATAGACATGCTGACGAAAGAGCTCCCCCCCAACAACCATTTACAAACTAGGGAGCACATTATGCTCAGTTCTCATCATAAGACCCATCCATGCAAAATATTGCACATGTGAACTTTGTGCAACCTTCCCAAAACCAACCGCGCCAACCATATAACCAGGAAAACTATCCTCCTAATGTGGTTAAGAAAAAAGGAAAAAACAAGCCTAAAGTAAATTTTTGATAGGGGGGAAACAAATAGCAATGCCCTCTGCGATCTCAAGCTAGAGGTAACTCCAATCGAAATCAAAACCAGGAGCTAAGCAACTCCCAAAGGTAGAAAAAAAGGCCACCTCTTCGGGCACACCACTCTTGTTTGAAATGTGGTGAGTACGGCCATTACAGTCACCATTGTCCTAAATTCCCTGAGCTAAATAAGCTGCATAGTAATTGTGGACAAGGGAGATCCTCCCAGCATCTAGCAGTCATGCAGGAACCTTTCCCCCATCAAGGGACAATTAGCACAAAACAACAAACTCCTGACAAATCTAGAAAGAACAACCATGAAATCTACATGAATAGCGAGGAAATGTTTTCTTAGACATAGAATTGAAATTATGATACCCCACCAGACAACGACGTGTCAGGGGCTAGAACCAGTGCACCAACTGCAATTTTGACCATGTCAAAGATGCCTATTGAACCTTTGCAAAATATGGCTAAGGGACCAACTAAGCAAGCATGAAAATATTCCAAAGTAGCCCATAACTGTAGCATTGTGGATGATCTAGCTCAATCTCCCACCGCTATGTCAGCTTTGGAGGCATTACAGTCATGCCCAATGCAGTGGAAAACCTTAATTTCTACATTAGGTGCTATAGACCCTATTGATATGAGTATAATAGCTTTTGACTTAGATAAAGCTACCCCTAGGCTTCCTTCAATGGTCAGTTTTCAGATACCAGTGTCGGTTTAGAACATTATTATTCACCGATGTATCATTGACGAAGGTGCATCCACATGCATCATGTCAAAGAACGTTCGGCAGAATTTAGGACCACCTGAACTAAAGCCATTAGACATCATGCTTAGAGCATACGATGGTCGCCCTTTGGCCCCCGTCAGTCTCTACCAAAACGTCCCAGCCTACTTAACCGAAAATACGGTCCTTATAGACATTGAAGTCTTGGATGCCCAATTAGACTACAATATAGTCCTTTGTTGGAGTTATATGTATGCCATGTCAGTTGTCTCCTCCTTCATCTTCCGAACCATGATGTTCTCCCATGAGGAACGCATCATTATTTTTGACCAAATGATGCATAGCGAAAAGTGGCCCCTAACAAATATCGATGTCATTATACCCTAAGTAGACACATCTACAGACTCATTTTCATGGTACCAAGAATATGGCACTGGCCAGTTCAAACCGTCGTCTATCCGAGGATCATTCCTAGGAGATCCCCTTGTTATACTTGAGTCATCACTTGTTGTCATAGGGGCTCCGCTGTGCATGATGTCAACATCAAGCATCGAAGCTTTTCAAGACATAGAAATTAGTAGTAATGACACCGAGTTCGCGACCATGAGAGCCCCTTTGGCATACGCCACTTCCCAGACCCCTTTCCTCTACCCCCCAGCTAGTTTCGTATCCCAGCAGGTCTTGGTCACCATGGTACTACCAAACATATATTTTTCAATACCAGTTTGGTACCTCATTCCCCCTACTGGGATGGGAGTCACACACATCACTGCCACAGGGTTAAAATCCCCTCAGTCTTGAAGAGGCCCCACCCATTCAAGAAACAGTCGAAAACATCCTTGCAAAGGAAATTCCCATTACAAAACGGATGATTTTGGCTAAGAAAACAAAGAGAGAAAAGAGGGTGGAGACTCCCGCTATGCAATGGGAGTCACCAGGTTTCAACATATGTGACATAGTAGGTCACCCTTCCCACATCTGCCCAGAGCTGGATGAATTAAAATAGATCCTTAGCTTTGAGGTAGACATCATGACACCATGTTCCCGTAAAAAGGAACCGACAACCAAAAGTAAAGGCAAAGCATTGCGTACCAATCACGCATGCTCTATCTGCAGCAATTACGGGCACTATACCCATCATTTCCCAGAAATCTTGAGATATAGGGATGCCTTACATGCCATCGAGCGATCTTATGAAGAGGATCCTTCCACCCAGTCATTTGGAGATGAATCTCGCACCATCCTATACCTGCAGGATGAATGACAGTCACTAGAAAGATGCTTGTTCATATTCCCCCCTCCTATCATACGTTGCACGCTATGCAATGAACGTGGTCACTTCATCAAAAAATGCGCAGCCCTGGAACTCATCCATAGATGGTATCCCATAGAACAGGTTTATTATGTGGGTTTTCAGGCAGTGCAATTCACATGTCCTTTATGTGCCGACAACCACATTCTAGAATATTGCCATTATATCCCCTGATTCCAATTAGTGTTGGCTATTTTACACTCAACCATAGTCTGCCACACCCAAGAAGATGGCATAGACTTGAAAAGTCGTGAATAGCTCGACAACCTAAGAAGATGTGACGAGTAGATCCATCCTCTTTCTGTCAGCTGAAAAGCGACCAATCATGGAACCCTTAGTTTCCCCCAACCACTCTCTATAGAGAAGACCAACATGTGTGTTATGTAAAACACCCAAGCATGTGGTCAACACTTTCCCTGATTTAGCAGCGTTACGACACTGGTACCCCGCCAGACCACAAACTGAACATGAAGGAACCCCCATATCTAGGCTATTTTTCCTAGTATGTCAAGGCAATCATTGTGGGCAACATTGTACCTATATCTCGCAAGTTCATCCGCTAATCAATATGATTCACACATTAGAGAAGAAAGAGGACAATCTCCTCAAACGGTATAGAAAGTACATCACCCCCAAGCCAGAAAACCCACACCCACATCGAAGTAATGGGAAAATTGGGAAGGCGCACCTACAAAGCATGACCCAAGCCCAACCTAGGATAACATGCGAACTATGTGACCTGATTGACCACCGGGTCAATCAGTGCAAATAAATGAAGCACTTTACAAATAATTTTCATACAATCTTTTCTCTCCCACAAAACTTCTCTCTAACCAAGAGAATATTGCGCATACTTATTTCCATATTTGTTCACACTTTCATCAAAAATTTAAATGTGAGCATCTCCCCAAGCTAAGAGTGGAAAGAGCAGCGTTAAGTCTACACTCCCAAAAAGAGCTAAACACACCCACACCAACTGCATAGAAATGGAAGCAGAAGACCTCATATTCTACAATAGATCCTTTCCAAGCGTCCACATATGCGATGAAGAGTAGTGTTGATTCCCACAAAATATACTCAGTTGGCACAGTGGTACCATGCACCATTTGCACTGGCCATAACCACAAACCAAAGGCATGCCCGTTAATGGAAACATTCAGGCACCTCTACACCAAGCACAGTTTCCACCAATAGGAAATTGACCATCCTAACAGGGGACCCAACCTTGCACTTACCCAAGCTCCCATCACGGAGATTCTTCCCTTACCAAATGTCAACGACATGATACACCATATATGATTCATATCGTCATGTATCAAAAATATGACTAGAGCTTTCTGCTCATCTACCATAGGTGTCAAGTCAGCAGCAAATACAAGAGTAGTTGTTCCTATGACAGTGCAGACCCAATTTGTCTACACTCTGTCAACTGCGTCTGGTTCCACCACACCGACGATGGAATCCTTCTCATGTCTATCAACTAGCCCTGTGAGGATTGAACCTCTTCAGCATAACCTTGCATAGGAGCAATCCCCCTTAGTATCCCTATTTCATTCAGATGAGGACATCCTAGAGGTAATGATAAAGCCAGATTACCCATGGGATGTAATGCATCACTATTCGGTTGTTGAGATTCAACAAGATGATGGGCTTAGTGAAAAGAGTCGCCTTCACTAAGTGGGCCCGCAAGCTATTTTTGGCGCAAGTCTATTTTTAGACATGTCGATCATATTCTATGAGTAGCAGGATGCTATTTGTGGATGGTTGGTCAAGTTGGAAAAATATATGGACTTCTATTTTTAGACATATTGGGCGGAATATATTTTTAGATTGCCAGTCTAAAAATAGATATGTCGAATATTATTAGCTCTTAATAATATTTGGACTCTAAACATTATCTTATTCTCTTGGAGCACTTCATTTGGCGCGCCGTACGGAGCCACGGGAGTCGACAAGGAGTTAATGAGTTATGCTATTCTCGAGGGTTTAATGGGAGCTATCGTATGGAGGACTTAAATATAACCCGTACGTATTTTGGTGGAGTTATAGAAGTAGTTGGTGGAGTTGTGTTCAGTTTAACTCAGTTAGACACAGTTGAGCTAGTTGTATCTAGTCAAACTGATTGATACACTAGTGAGAGTGGTGTGAATTAATTAATAAATAATTCACTAAATATTAACTCATTAATCAACTGAAGAATACATCAGTTAACTATAGTGCATGGAAAATTTCAGTGGAGACCAGTGGAGAGATTGGTGAAAGAGCAAGTGTGACTATCAGTTGTGACAAGGGCCATTCTTCAGCAGGGATTGCCCAGTAGAGGCAGGCTAGCAGGTGGCAGAGATCAGTGCATGGATTTGCTAGATCGGACTTGATTAGTGTGTAGTGATTGTATTGTACTGAGAGCTTGATATGATCAGCTTTGTATGAGGATTGTTACATGATCTCTATGACATATATTATATACAGATATTTGGAGTTTTTAGCTTCAGGCTTTCTTGTTAAAACACTGTGTTAACGTGTGTGAATTTTTATGGTTTCATGTGTGCTTTGCAATTGATTTAATTTTCGCATGTGATGATCAATGGTGGAATAGATTCTGTATTGTGCATGAAGTTAAAATAGTGTGTGATCAGGAGAATCTTGGATATATAACACATAAGTTATATAATTTCTACATTTTCTCCCCAAGCACACATTCAGTCCCGACAAGACAAAAGAACAAGAGATCTATGCGATCGAATCAAAATATTTTCTCCCATCAGGAAAATTCGATTGGTTCAAGAATCCCATCTCGGTGCCCGATGCGTTCGAGGAAGGAAATATGTCAAACATCTCGCCTACCTTCAAGGTGAAAAATTCCAAAAATCCTAGAAAGGTTGAAGAAATCTCACTCAAGGCGACATGCTCTCCAGAAGAAATAGCCTCTTATACCCAATTTCTACAAGAGTATCGAGTTATCTTCACATGAGACTACTCAGAAATGCTTGGGCTTATTCCCACTATCGTAGAGCACCATATTGACACTTGGCCTGACGTACCTCTAGTGCACCAGAAACAATGTCAACTGCACCCATCAAAGGCATAAGCAATAAAAGGAGAAATAAGCTTCACAAAGCCAAGTTTAGCTACCCCATTTCTTACACATTTTGGGTTTCCAATCCTATTCTCGTCATGAAAAAATAGGCACCATATGTGTTTGCACCAATTTTTCAGGATTTTAACAAAGCTTTTCCTAAGGACAATTGTCCTACCCCATTCATTGACCAAGTCAACGATGCTTGCACCGGTCATGAGGTTCTCTCCTTTATGGATGGATTCTTTGGACACAACCGAATTCAAATTTGCCATAGAGACCGGTACAAACCACACCCTGGGGCACATACGCATACAAGTTAATTCCATTTTGCTTAAAAAATGTTGGAGCTACCTTCCAAAGGGCCATGAACTATTTCATGAGTTGGCACGCCTTATCCTCTCCTACTTGGATGACCTTACCGTCTGCTCCAAGAAGCGCTCAGACCATCTTGAGGATCTGTGATTGGTATTCCAATTTTTCCATCAATACAACCTACGCTTGAACCCTCTCAAGTATGTATTCTGCGTCACAACAGGTAGAATATTAGGTTTTATCATATCCCAGCAAGGGATTTGCATGGACCCCCTCAAGGTCCAAGCCATCAAAGAGGTACCCCCACCTCGAACCCTCGAGAAACTACAAAGCTTGCAGGGGAAGGCCAATTTCCTGAGATGCTTCATCCTAGATTTTGCCACTTGTGCTCAAGGGTTCTTGTGCCTACTTTGCCAGGACATCCCATTCAAATGGGATGATCAAACCCAACAAGAATTTGATGTGTTGTGTAACTAGCTCCAAAAATAAAAGAGATATCAACGCCTTAGAAATAAGCCACTTCGAGGGGGAAACATCCAATACATTACATAAATGAACAATTCTTGGATGATACAATTTACAAAACCTCCTTTCTATATATAGGAGTCCATGTGGCCATAATGTAATCCTAGTGGGCCACAATGTAATCCTAGCCGACCCAACAATAATAATTTAAGGGCACAATAATAACAAAATGGGGGTTACAAGGGTACAATAATAACAATAAGGGGGTTACACTAATAACAATAAGGGACTATACTAGTAATATAGGGACCTAACATGCCCCTCTCCTTCAAAAAAGTGTTGTCCTCAATGCTTGAGTAACTCTGGGTGCTTCTGTATAAAATTCTCATCCTCCCATGTAGAATCTTCAGTGGGTAAGTTCTTCCACTTGATGAGATACTCTGAAATTGATCGATTCCGTAGTTGTCGAGTTCTTGTTTCCGTGACCGCTTCAGGTTCCAATATGACTTTTCCTTCCTCATCAAGTTCTGGCAATATTGTTTGAACTGGAATATTTTCACCTATAACCTTCTTTAAGCATGAAACATGGAAAACTAGATGCACTCGCAAAGAAGCAGGAAGCTCCAATTTGTATGCCATAGTACCAATCTTTTGCAACACCTTGTAAGGACCATAGTACTTTGGTGATAATTTATTATCCTTCTTAGCTTGCTTGAGGGACATTTGTTTGTATGGTTGTAGCCGTAAAAATACTCAATCTCCTACATCAAAACTTCTCTCGCTGCGATGTTGATATGCCTGTTGTTTCATTCGATTTTGTGCCAAATTCAGGTTATCCTTTAAGAGTTGGAGAACTTCTTGCTGATGCTCGATGTGATCTTCCACTGCTTGAACCTTCGAATTTTCCCTTGAAGATGATGTGATGGATGGTGGATGATATCCATAAAGTGCCATAAATGGGGTCATTTTTGCTGCAGTATGGAAGGAAGTGTTATACCACCATTCAGCGAGAGGTAACCACTGGACCCATTGTGTTTGTTTATCAGATACAAAACAACGAAGATATCCTTCCAAACATTTATTTACTATCTCAGTTTGACCATCAGATTGAGGATGACAAGATGAGCTATGAGCTAATTGAGTACCCAAACAAGAAAATAACTCCGTCCAAAAATTTCCAGTAAAAATGGGATCTCTGTCGCTCACAATAACCCTTGGGCTTCCATGTAGCTTTTGAATTCTGTCCATAAATGTAGTAGCAACTGTACTTGCTTTAAATGGATGAGATAATGCACAAAGTGTGCATACTTGGTAAGTCTATCAACTACCACCATGATGACACTCTTTCCTTCGGACTTAGGTAAACCTGTGATAAAATCCATTGAAATCTCCTCCCAACGTTGACTTGGAATGGATAAAGGTTGTGGAAGTCCTGGGGTCTTAATTGTTTCCACTTTATTCTGCTGGCAAACCAAACATTCCGCCACAAACTTTTGAATATCAGATTTAAGGCCATCCCAAAAAAATTCTTTCTTCACCCCGTGGTAAGTTTTTAAAAATCCTGAGTGTCCTCCTAAAGGAGAAGTGTGCAATTCCAAAAGAATCTTTTGTTTTAGTTGGGAATTCTTACAAAGATATAAGCGATCTTTGTACCATAAGGAATCATTTTTCCAACTCAATGTATCAGATGTACTAGGATCTTGCTGCAACTTTTGAATGAGTGTCCATACATCTTTGTCCTTCTTCCATTCATCTCTTGCTTCAGTTATCCAATCTGGTTGGATAATAGAAATGACACAAAGAAATGCTTCCACCTCTTCATTATTTCTTGAGAGTGCATCTGCAACAACATTAAGCTTTCCTTTTTTGTAGATTATTTCAAAGTCATAACCCAACATCTTTGTGACCCATTTTTGCTGCTCTTCTGACGAGAGTCTTTGTTCCAAAAAGTGTTTAAGACTATCATGATCAGTTTTTACCTTGAAGTGTCTTCCCATTAGGTAAGTTCGCCATTTCTTTAGTGCATGTAGTATTGCTAACATTTCCTTCTCATAAATAGGTTTCTGTAAATACTTTCCTTTGATTGGACGACTTTCAAAGCAATGGGTCTTCCTTCCTGCATTAAAACTGCACCAATTCCATTTCCTGAGGCATCACATTCCACAATAAAGGTTTTTGTGAAGTCTGGCGTAGCTAAGACCCGTGCTAGGCACATTGCCTCTTTAAGATGTTCAAAGGCCTTAGTTGCTTCAGGAGTCCATGAAAATGCATCTTTCTTCAATAATGTTGTTAGAGGTGCTACTATTCTCCCATAATTCTTAACAAAATTGCAATAATACCCTGTTAACCCAAGAAATCCTCGCAACTTCTTTATGGTTGTGGGGACTTTCCATTCCTTAATGGCTTTAATTTTGTTAGGGTCTACTTTAACACCCTCGTGAGATACAATATGACCCAGATATTCTACCTCTTGTACTCCAAAGAAACATTTGGATTTTTTTGCATATAATTGTTTCTCCTGCAATAGTTTGAGCACCCTGTCAACATGTTCAACATGATCATTCCAAGACCTGTTGTAGATTAGTATATCATCAAAAAATACTAGCACAAATTTTCTAAGGAAGGGTTTGAAAATGGAATTCATCAACCCTTGAAATGTATAAGGTGCATTGGTAAGGCCAAAAGGCATGACCAAAAATTCACAATGACCCTCATGAGTTCGAAATGTTGTTTTTGGAATATCTTCAGTCTTCATTCTAATTTGATGATATCCTGAACGAAGATCCAACTTGGTAAAATAAATTGCTCCATGTAATTCATCCAATAATTCATCAATCACAGAATGGGAAATTTATCTTTAATGGTGAGCTTATTGAGCTCCCTATAATCCGGACACATGCGCCATGATCCATCCTTCTTGTGTACCAATACTACAGGAGCAGAGAAAGAACTTCGACTAGGTTGAATTATACCCGCCTCTAACATTTTTGCAATCATACGTTCAATTTCGCTCTTTTGGACATAAGGATATCTATAAGGCCTGATGTTTGGAGGAACACTTCCTCGAATCAAATGAATAGCATGATCATGATCACGAATAGGTGGGAGTCCTTTGGGAGTTTCAAACACCTTGGAATGATTGTCCAAGACTTTTTGGAGATCTGCAGAAATAGATGATTTTGATATTGGAACTTCTAGTGAGAATAATTGTGTAATTACGCCTTGTTGTTCTTTCTTCAGAAGATTTGTCATGACATTAGAGCTTATTATATTTCTCGGCTTCCCTGCAATACCCCGTAATTTGACTTCCTTTCCTTCTGAAAAAAATTTCAAGAAAAGTTCTTGAAAATTAAAAGCTACCATCCCCAAAGATTGTAACCATTGTACTCCTAGTAGAACATCAGCACCTCCCATAGGAATGGAAAGCATTGGACTATTCAATACATATTCCCCCATGGTTAGCTTGATATTATGGCATTTTCCAGAGCAATTTATAGTTCCTCCATTTGCAACCATCACTTGATATTCTGGTGCTGGGTATAGGAAACAATTCAATTCCTTGGCTACCTTACAATGAATAAAATTATGGGTACTACCTGAATCAATCAACACTATCACCTTTTTCTTCTTGATATGTCCTTCTATCTTGAGAGTTTGAGGAGTGGTAATTCTTGCCAATGCATTACACGATATGGTTGGACTCATTTATTCCTCTTCTAGGGTTGGTTCCTGGTGTATATCCTCTTCTTGTTCATTTTCTTCCTCTTCACAATCTATGTAAAATAATTTCTTCTCAGCACACTTATGACCTTTAGTGTATTTGCTATCACAACTGTAGCAAAGCCCTTTTTCTTTTCTTCCAATTTTTGTGGTGTCAACCTTGTAGGTTGTGGAAATCTAGGCGTAGCAACACTTCCTTCTTTATAGAATTGAGTGGTAGGCTTCCTTGTCGCCATAATTTTACATTCAACTTTTCTTGCCAACCTGAATGCCTTCTCCAATGAATCAGGTTCCAAAATGAAAACTTCATGTTGGATGTTATCCTTTAAAGTGCCTATGAAGAGATCAATCCTGTGTTCCTCTGGAATATCAGTTACCCTTATATTCAATTTTTGGAAGTCCTAAATGTGTTGCCCCACTAAACCCTTTTGTTTGAGATTTATCAATTGGCTAAAGAAGGTGTTTCTCTTTGTATCCTCATAATGTGCTATCATTTCCTCCATAAAAATTGACCAAGTGACAATTTTTTTACGGGAGCACAACCATCGATACCATACAAATGTATTTTGTTCTAAATGTAAAGTTGCAATGGGTACCTTTTGTGTGTTTTGCACGTTATGGAGATCAAAATATTGCTCCATCTGTAGTATCCATGTTACAGGATCCTTTCCATCAAACTTCCTCATATCCATTTTTGGAATATGGTGGTTCTTCCTGCCAACATTAGAGTTTATGAAATCACGATTAACATTTATTTTTTTCTCCTCATGAGGTTCTTCTACTATCTTTTCACCATTAGGAAAAATTTCTTGTATCAACTTTGTCAAACCTTCTATGTATGATTTTAGATCATTCTTCATGTTTTCCATGTTGTCTTTCATGTCATCCATCTTAGCTTCCATGCCAGCTTCCATGCCATCCATCTTAGCTTCCACGCCTTTCTTCAAACCGTCCATCTTCGCTTCCACGCCTTTCTTCAAAACTTCCATTTCATTTTTTGTTGCTCTTTGCGAGAGTGAAATTTGTTGCACTTGCTCTTGTAATTTTGATAGATCATGTTGCAATTCTTCATCTTCATGAGTCATAGTAGAGCCTTCTGATGGCTTAATGGGTGTTGAATTATTTTTACGGGGCATATTTTAGAACCCAATACTGATATATATTCTACAATATTCCCTTGGAATCAATTCAAATTGATTCTTCAAACAAGACTTATGCAATTTGGAAAAAAAATACAAACCTTTTTCTTGCTTTTGAGGAGCTCGATATTGAAATTTGATTATCTTTGTGATTGCATAACTTCAATATTTGAATTTTGGTACCGAAATATCCCTCTGAATTATCTTTCGAATGCCATAGTTCTAACCTAATTTGGATTCTCCAAGACAAATTTGTGTCCAATCTCCCACAATGACCTAGTTATGGACTGGTTCAGTAAAGCAAACTTCTATGACTTTCCACATGTCACTATTTCATCCTTAGGCTCTAAAATCAATAGCTAAGAAACTGCAGTCTGTTTACTTGCGACCACTTTTTACAACACTCCAATCTGATACTCAGATAGAGAGTTGTGAAGATTTTCCCACGATCACCTCTTTGAGATGAAATTCAGGAGCCATAAAAAGCACTACCTTCCACAGATCATATCTCCAAAAATATTGTGAACCAAGCTCTGAAATTTTTTTATGATTTTCCTTAGGATTTTATCTTCATGCCCTAAACATTTCATCTTCTGAAACATCGTAGAAAAAAATTTATAGCGAAAATTCCACGATGACCTGTTTAGGAGCCTAAAAAAAGACCTAACTTCCACAAATCATATCTCCAAAAATGTTGTGAACCAAGCTCTGAAATTTTTTGACGATGTTCCTCAGGATTTCAGCTTCGCACCCTAAAAAATTTAGCTTCTGAAACTTCGTATAAAAAAAGTTATAGCTAAATTCCACAATGACCTGTTTGGAGCAGCAAAACCCTAGAATCCAAACCTCTGATACCAATTGTTGTGTAACCAACTCCAAAAAAAGAAGAAAAGAGATATCAAAGCCTTAGAAATAAGCCACTTCGAGGGGGAGACTTTCAATACATTACATAAATGAACAATTCTTGGATGATACAATTTACAAAACCTCCTTTCTATATATAGGAGTCCATGTGGCCATAATGTAATCCTAGCCAACCTAACAATAATAATTTAAGGGCACAATAATAACAAAATGGGGGTTAAAAGGGTACAATAATAACAATAAGGGGGTTACACTAATACCAATAAAGGACTATACTAGTAATATAGGGACCTAACACGATGCGTTGAAAGAAACATTGTCTTCAACACCACTCATCAGTCCCCCGGACTATATCAAAGATTACATCCTGTATCTATCAGCCTCCAAGTTTGCCTTTGCTGGATTTTTTATCCAGGAAGGCCCAAATGGGAAGGAGCACGTAATTTCTTATGTTAGTAAAACCTTAGCGTGCCCAACATTAAGATATGAGCCTAAAGAAAATACTACCCTAGCATTAATACATGCATTCCAAAAGTTTTGCCACTACATCATCTTAAAAACCACTACGGTCATCACGGATATTAATTTCATCAAATATCTTCTCATGCACCACCTAATGAACCATAAGTATGCCCACTAGATAGTCATTCTCCAAGAATACGACTTACAATTTTGCTCCCCTAAAAGCAAAAATGCGCTTATCTTAGCAAAGTTCATTACGGGCATCCTAAGGGATACCAAGGGATCCCTAGTAAGAAATTCGCTACCCGACGAGCATCTCTTCTTCGTATCAACCAACGGCCCTTGGTATGGAGACATTATTCTCTTCCTACGAACGCAAAAGTTCAGACCTCATCTAACTTGAGATGATCGTTGGCGCATACACCATTAGGCCCCCCGATATCTCCTTGTGGGTGATGTTTTGTACCAACGAGGCATCGACACCATTTTGCATTGATGCCTCACTCAAGACCAAGTGAAACAAGCCCTTAATGATTTCCACGGAGGAGCTTGCAGTGGCCACCTCTCTAGGATGGCCACTGCCCAAAAATTCCTACGAGCAGGATATTTCTGGCCCTCCCTGTTTTGCGATTGCATTATAGTAGTCAAGAGATGTGAGCAATGCCAGTGCTTCGCTCATAAGGCAAGACCCCCTCCCGCTCCTGTGCACTCTATCATCATCGTCGGCCCCTTTTGTAAATTGGGAATCAAATTCATGACTTGCAACCCCATATCTTTAGGTAGTCATAAATACATCATAGTGGTTGCAGATTATTTCGCCAAGTGGGCAGAGGCCATGCCCATATACGACAACACCTCAAAAACCGCCACTCGATTTCTTCTTAATCACGTGATTGTTTGGTTCAACATTCTCAAAGAGTTAGTCTCCGACCATGGGAAACACTTCGAGAATGAATTTTTCGAGAAGCTATCTCACCACCTCGGATTCACCCATGAATTCGCTTCACCATACTACCCCCAATCCAATGGACAGGTAGAAGTTGTAAACGAAGTCTTCAAAATGATGTTAAAATGCATGGTGAATAACCATAAAACCAACTTGCACCATATGCTCTTCTTTGCCCTCTGGGCATACCACACGGCTGTGAAAACATCAAGTGGTTTCACTCCCTTCCACTTGGTATATGGGGTCGAAGCCGTGATTCCCATAGAACGCGAGATCCCCAATTTACATGTCGCCATCAAACTCCTCGATGATACCTAACCTCTAGAACATCGCCTGGTACAACTAGAGCTCGTCGATGAAAGCTGAAGACAGTCGCTTCAACACAACGATGCCCACAATAAAAGGGTAAAAGTATCATTCGATCGCCACATCAACCCTCGCTCATTTACCAAGGGATAACTAGTCCTCCGCTACGATGTCGCAAAAGAAGCCCTAGGGCCAGGAAAGTTTGAAACCTTGTGGAAAGGACCCTACATCATAAAACATTGCCTCCACCAGGGGGCATACATCTTGATGGAACCAGATGGGACATGCCTCAGCAACCCTGTCAACAACCTTTACCTCAAGAAATTCTACCCATAAGAACCAAGAAGGCCCTACCCTAGATTCAATGTACACAAACCCAACCACTATAAATTTTTGACAAAAATACTTTTTAAAAAATGCGCTCGAGTGTCAAAATGGATTACCAATCCGAAAATTACCTTAGATTTACTGATGGAGAATCAAGATGGTCTCAAAGTTTAGCAGCAGTCGCCTGGGTTATCTATCACCCTAACCGATCACCACTCTACACCAATGGAGTATGCATCTATTCAACAACAAAAAATCAGGAAGAATATGACATCATTATCAGACTTATGTGTGATGCCCTCCATCAGGGTATACACCATATGCATATCTACCTCAATTCCTAGTTGGTAGTGTCACTGTTAAAACAAACATTTGAGATATGAGATTCACACTATATAGAAAATATCTGCGTGCAAAAAAATTGAGCAGACAATTTGACTACATTACATTCACATATGTACCAAGGAGTCAAAAACAAACAATTAATCACATAGCTAACAATATTTTAAATTGGAATGCATCTTGAATAAACCATCATACATAAAAAAACAAAAATATAGAAAACATAGATATCCATCAACATAACATAGTCCATAAGTAGAAACAGGGGACACACCATGTACAACCGTAAAAAATATCTATCATATATATCAAAATGTATGTGTCTGAGTAAAAAAAATAGTGTCTTTGACCCATCGGTCAGCCCAAAATGATACACATGTAAGTCATCAAAAAGAGGGGAAGCATCCTCATAATGGGCGCTTTCCCCATATACAAAAAAGAATCTAGGGCAGTGCTCCCCCAGGTGGGGCACCTGGACCCACAGCCACTCTCGGTTCCACTACTGGAGCCGTCTTCAATACCGATACTGCCACCTAACGTAAAATTGGCCGATAGCCCCTCTCTCAGACCATCAAGGTCTCCATCCATACCTCCTTGAGGTCATCTAAAAAGCCTCGAGTCGACATCCCTTGGGTTAAGAGGTCCACTCGATGCTAGGCATCCTCGAGATCTGACACCCATGTAGTGAGCTTAGCAACATGAGCCTCCACCACATTAGCATGAGTTCGCTCAGTTGTAGCCTCAACAGCCGCCGAGCTTTTACCCTGCTCCAAAGGGCCAGCCTCACCACCCAGTGCCCCACCCTGAGGCTGTGCAGGAACTCCTCCCGGAGCTCCCCTAGGTCTCTGAAGAGGATCATGCCCAACCAATCGAGCCACAGGGCGACCAACATCGCCAACATCTACAATTGTAACCAAAACTATGTCAATGTAATCATAATACACATATAAACATAAATACTCAAATAAATGTAGAAAACATAAAGACATACCTGCTAGCCCCCAAGCATAGCCAGGAGGGAGACCCATCTCTGGACCCCCCCGAAAGTCCATCCCTGCATATGGGAAGGGAAAGAACATCTGTGGGTTGGCCTCAAACCAAGCCTTAGTAGTGGCATTCCAGTAATGCCCCACCCTACCTCCACCTCCTCGAGGCATCACAGGAGCCCACCTCCTCATGCGAGGCTCCCGTGGCCCCCCAGCAGGCACCACCACTAACGGTCTCAGCAGCACCACCCGCTCGTACATGATACTACATAAAATACTAGCATAGGAAAACAACTTAGATCCATCTTGGATCTTGTAAAGTTGTGCCAGCATCCCGTCATTGCAGAAATGGGCAAATTCGAAAAAATTCTTGGCTCGATGCCCGATGCCCGATTTGGAGCCGATAACCCTGCTAGTTGCACAATAGCCACCAAAGCACATTTCTCAACCAATTATGTCACCAAGACAATGGCTATGCACCCCTTTGTAAGGGGTGCCCCGCCATAGTGACGCATCTGGAATCGCTCAAAATCCACCCTCCCAGAAGGAAGTGGAAACCGAAGTGCCTCACCTTGAGGTAGAAACCCATTCAAAAAGTATATATCCATATAAGGACAGATAGCAAGGTCACACCCACGTAGCACAAACACCTTTACCTTCCTGTTCCAATGCTCGATCAGGTAAGGCAGGAGTCGGTCCTACGATCGAAGAAGGTTATTCTCCACAAATTTTAGGAGACCCCATCATGCCAACTATTAGCGCACCTAACCATCAGTGGCTAAAGAATTGCGGAACTTGCGTGAATATTGCTCCCTTCACAACATCCTGTCAACAAAACAAGAGCACATCTGTAGCATAAAAACATCAAGAAATAGGCCAAATTTCCAAAATTTTGGGCAAAATTTTCCTCATCACTCCGCGCGCCTGTCCCTCAGACAAGCACATGGAAGGCGCGCTTTTATTTCTCATAGGCACATAGAAGGCACACCCAAGGCTTAGAAAAGTGTGCATAAGATGCAGAAAAGGTGCACCAATACCTTGATCACACACACAATATAGGGTAAAACTGGCTCAGAATTCATACAAACTAGTATCGTATGGACCCCGACACCCTCAAACTAAAAAAATTAAAATGCAGGACATCATGGAGTTTACCTAGTCATAAAATCGCTAATCCCGAGTGCTCAGGCTGACCACAATGGCAAGAACTACTCTGCAAAAGCCTTTGGCCTCTCAATACTCAACAGACACAAATGAATTGAATTGAGCCATTTTCTCCCATATATCACTCTTTTAGAAAATTTGGAGGACCATAATGGGAGCTTAGAAGGCCCAATCACCAGACCGAAAGAAACACTGTGATCAGCACTCCATAATGCCCAAAGGTGGTGCCACATATTGACACCCCTGAAAAAATAAATTTTCAACGCTGGTAGGTATGCCCTCTCTCATCTTCTTTGTAAAGCAGATATTTTTCAATAAAGAATATGCTTTCACTTGGGGTAGTTGTTTTTGCATGTAGTATGCAAACCAGCCACAAATCCATCCACTGAAAGTTCTAGAGCAGGTATCATTCTACCCCCAGCATGATAGAGTCCCAGAAAAACTCTACATATCCTAGCATCATTTCTCCATCAAAAATCATCCATAGGTTCCACACATCTGACCATGTTTACCATCACCTCACCTTGCACATGATAATCATCCTAATTGGTCAGTAGAGCCTCCCCCCCCCCATGGTGCTCATCATCCACAATAGACCATATATCACAACAATAGTGATGCCATGGCCATACCACTATAGTTCGGGAAGCACCTCATGCCCATTCACTCGCCATGCATCAAGTCAAGTGTTACCATATCAAACTAAAACCCCTTTCCTGGATGACCAGATTGTACAACCAGATCGAAAAGCACACTACCGTGCCTTGCATTTGGCCCACCATACCTCCATCAGCATAACCCATCTGCGATAATTTTTCATCCGCTTCATCAACCTCACACTTGAGACCAACCAATGGGACCCCCACCCTCGGCAAAACACCTTCCTCACATCATCATTGAGAAATAACTTTCACGTTTTGGAGCACCTATCTCTGTGTTTTATCCAAACCAAACCCCATTATTTATTCTTTTGGTAAGTGTACAAAGACTGCAAACGGTGCACTATGTCCCCCACCCACCCATTCATTTTTTCTCCCATGGTAGCAGTCCCTGATCACCCTTGGTCAGAGTATCACACCCACACCCAAAAGCCAACATGACATTCATAACTAATTTATACCCACCCTGGAATTCCTACTGACTCTAGGGATTTCCCCATCAAAAATAGTTATGACAGTAGCCAAGCTGCTTTTTATACTCCAACCTTGGGCCACTTAATCCCCATCATCAATTTTCAGTCACTTCTCGCCATCATTCCTATGTTAAACCCATCACATCCAAGATCCTAATCTCTTGAATCAGTGACCCTCTTGTTCGGTTGCAGCTTCCTTTTTTTCAATATCAACACCTCTTTTCCAAAAAGGAAGTGGTACCTTGGATCACCCCTCTCCATAAAAGGGACAGCCTCGCCTGGCACTGTGGGAGACATCAATTCCCATAGATGTCATCAATCCTCCTGACATTCGACTACAACACAATATTTCATGTTAGGATGGTATTGTGCCTTACAACCATTACACTTTGATCAAATTCGTCAAAGACCCATGCCTTTATAAGCTTCTCTTTCAGTAATGCTTGCACGGGAATGTCCCTGCCAACACCTATGCGTACAATGCACATGTATATGCCATACCAAGTCTACACATGTGGGTACCACTTTCCACCTATTTTCAAAGAAAAAACGCCCCTGAGGGCATCAATAGTCGTTGTCATCAACCAACAGATCACTACCATATTAGTGACACAGACAAAATATGTATCTGTCAAATAGATTTTTTTAACTAGCCAAAGCATCATGAGCATGGGACATACCCACCTCGTAGAAAATTTGTATAAATTGTATTATACCATTGCTTGCATGGATCCCATAGGACATGGTCGCTCTTTGAACTGGTGCAGAGTGTCTCCAATTATGAGCTACACATGGGTCTCTCTCTCTCTACACACAGTATACAGAAAATAAACTATAATGTCTTTCAGCTATACAGTTCTTCCTAGACCTCAAACATTAGGGGGCAACTGTTATCACTGGAAAATCATACAAGAAAAGGTGACATTATTAATGTCAGGAAAAAGGATTTACAGGGCTGATAGACACTAGAGAATCTGAAAGTATTTAAAAATATCTAAGGTCTGAGGAAAAATCAAATTGCATACAATAAGGACTAGTCAAATGTGCCTTTGCATGCAAAATTCCTCAATAAACGTGCCTTTGCGCGCCTTTTTCTCAAAAATGCACGCAATACTAGGAGTGGCGGAAGTCATTTTATGGGACCATAAGGCATAGTCCAGGACATTTATTCCACACTTGATGCCACCTAAGGATAGTTGCTCAAGCCTCCTTAGGACATCAAGGGAGCACACAATGGAATCACCCTCCTCTCTTGGGCCACTATCCATAATGTACCAAGATAGGGAAGGAGGATTTGAATTCTTCTATAAAAGGCCACCAAGAGATGAAAAACAGATGAGCACATTATTATGATGGCCATAATTTCCCCAAGAAATACTAGCAGTGTGTGATCTAGAGCAGAGATAGAGGGGACTCAATTGTCGGCCATCCAACAACTCTAGTCCACCATAGTAGAGAGAGGGATACTTTGTGCCAAGGCAGCTCAGAAGTAAAGACATCCTTGCATCAGGAGTTAGAACCCCTTGGAAAGTGGGTTAAAGTTTCATCCTCATTCCTACCAACACTCAATAAGAGGGGACGTAAGAACCACCGTTTCGATTATTGAAGTTGTTTGACTCTATTTAGAGCTTTTTTGTTATTTGTTTTAGTTTTAGTTTAATTTTTATGTTTGAATATGCATGCTATTTCTCTATCTAGTGTGTTTATGTTTGAGCATGTTCCGCTAATTTGATTAACTCCATCTATTTTCTACTTGTGACCAATAACTTAAGAGGGAAAACCACACCCCTTAAGTTGGTGTGATTTCATACATACATGCACCAAACACACTAACACATGGGGGTTGTTGAGCCTAAAAAAATGTCCTCTTTTTGATAGTTTATCTTTCCTTTTTCACTTATTTTGTCACCTATTCCCATTCCATTTCACCTTTTTCATGCATTAAGAGTCATATAGGCCATGCAAATACATTAATGAGGTAAATTTCCATTATGGGCTCAATTCTATGTATTTTACGTTGAGAAATTGATTTTACTAGACAATGGCTACTGAATCATGAATTTTGTTCAGCGAATTTAATATTTTGCAACTGGATCCGAGGTTCTATAGGTTCCCGAGTATTAAAAAACATTTGGAGTACATGGGAAGCTACCAATTTTTTTCAATATGGAAATAAAGCTATTGACCACATGTGGAAGATCACATGTTCAACACAACTCTTAAGTCAAAATCATGGTCAAAGTAGCCATGGCGCACCTATAACACATAAAATATTCAGTGAATCAGTTCTATAATCAAAGGAGTGAGAGTTATAATCAAGTGAGTGAGATTTGAAGATAAGATTAAACACTGATGTTGTGTGATGACATGTCTTCTCACGATTCATCCCTTCAGTAGTGAATCATGATAAGAAAGACTCCTATTTTAATTCAAAGACTGAGATGTCAATCTTAATTCTATCTATTAGGCGAAAAATTCTCAAGTTACTTATTTTTGATACTTTATATAAATGCTTCAATTGTAAATGAGATATAGTTAAGAAGTTAATGTATTTTTCGAGAATTATTATTTTAAACATAACTATGTTTATGCATTGTAGTTAATACAAACCTCATTTATTACATTGTTATAATTTTTTCTAGTGATTTCAATTTCGTGATATCAAGTTTATTTATCCTTGTACTCCTTAGGAGGGCCCCCTGAATACATGTGAGTTCAATAGTATAGGTTCTTTTCATTTTTTAATTTGATTTACTTATGCTTTCTTTTTCATTTAAAATTAGATAAATTCTTTGCTAGCATAGATTTCGATTAATGCTTTGTCTAGCATAGATTTAGATTAATGCTTTCTCTAGCATAGATTTAGATTAATGCTCTGGTTTTATAATTTAGATTTGTATCCAACCTATTTCTCATTTGTTTTCATGTATGTCCCACAAATCAATGCTTGAGAAAAATATCTCAAATAACCAAAATCATTTGACTTCATTTTCCTTTTATCGCTGAGTATTAGATTTATAATTGATAATTATGATTAGCTTTGGTTTAGTATGCAAACATTTGTAATCTCCTAGGCTTCAAGCACTTTAATTCATTTTATTTCTTTTCATTTTAAAGTAGAATTTCATTTATTTTATGGTTATTTATTTTTAGAATATATCTACTTTCAAATTATCATAGATTAGATATAATGTTGATTCATAGAAAATGCTTGCTTTCAAAAATAATAGATTAGAATTCTCTTTGAATTCAATCGAATAGATTGATTTCAAAAAGCACAATATACTAGATTTATTTTCAAAGCTCAACAAATTATATTTATTTTCAAAGCCCAATAGAATAAGCTTCATTTCTTTCTCAATAGAATAGAATTTCAAAGATTTCATAGTATAGAACTAGAATCGATTTGTTTTGAATTCCTTTACTTTTGATGCTCTAAATTCAAATATTTCTTTGATATATTCTTAGAGAAAGAATGTGTGTTTGCGCGCTCACTTAGATCTTTTCATGAACATGTTTCATCTTAGTTTTGAAATCCTTTCCCTATGTTTATTTCATTTTCAATTGAAAGTTGATAGCCTATCATATACAATGCAAGTATACTTCACAAGAATATTGTTTGGGAAATTATATGTGTTATAATTTCCAACATTAAATTATCAATCCGGGGTCGTAATACTTAGAGGCACAAGCACAGGTAACACAGGATCAGAGCATCTAACCAAAACTATATTAATAAATCAAATCTTTGTCTAAGTACGGAATCACAACTAAAGCAAAGAGGCTTATCAAAATAAAAGTAGACCTTAATCACTACTCTATTTAGATCATAACCTGACTAATTAAACTAGTAAAGAAATCAAACAAATAATATTCAAGCTACTCAAAAATTAAAATATCATAAACTAATACATACTTTATCATAACTTAGGCATCTTGATTCAATACTTAAAAGTAACTTGACTTGAAATATACAACTCAAAACAAATAATTCTATTATCTACTCTTGCTCAAAACAATTCAACTGCAACTAATCTAATTCTTGAGATCACACAAATCAATAAGCATTGAAAATTATCTCTTAATCCTATCTAGTTTACACCTTCAATTCTAAAAAGTTAGAAAACCAAAAGGAAACTACAATTAATTATTCTATTCTACTCTACTTAACATACTCAAATTCAAAAATACTTTTAAAAAGGGAAAACAATCTTTTATTTTCTAATTCAAAAACTATTCTAACTAAACTCAAACAATTTTATACTACACATTTCTTAAGCTATCAATTATCTGACCATTAAATATTCAATATGTAATTTAAACGAAAAGACATCACTCCCAAAACAAAGCTAGAAGCACTCCTTTCAAAATTATAAATGAAATGCATAATCTCAAACCAACTATACTCAATGTGAAATATCCAATCCGATTTTGTACCTAATGCAGAAAACTCAATGCAAAATGTTAAATCTGATTATGTACTTAACGCTCAATATGAAATCTGATTTTGTACTTAACACAGATAATTCATAGTAATGCACACGGTGTTATAATCATGATTTAATACTTCTCTAACTATGTTGACTTCAAAATCAACATGTTCGAAGTTCCATTATTCAGAGCATTACAAACATAGCGCTACATGTTCGTGAAATAAACAAAGCATAAAACCATAACCAATCCTTGTGCATCCTTCAATTAAAAGTGCCTTTTAAATACCCCTACATTATGAAATTATGTTAAGAGAACCAGTGACATGCTAAGAATCGTTATCCAACAAAACCTTTGTTGATCTCTATCAATATTTTGTAAATCAATCAACACATTAACTCCTATTCATGCTTGATTAAATCCACTCGAAAATGATTTGAAATTGAAAAGGTTGAGACAATATTTCATAAAATAAACAAGCAATTATATTGTGTCCTAAAATACATGAAATCGAAATATTCATAAACACTCTTTCACTGAATTAAAGTGTATACTACGCAAAGCCATACGATTTCTAGGTTGGAAGATAAACCATACTAAATATGAAATTTCTGAAATGAAACACACATTAACTAAATAGAATAGTAACACACAAAAAAGAAGAAGAGGAAGCTCACCGAGAGGGTGTTGGTGGTCCATTTCCAAGTCTAACCGGTGGCTTTAAGAAAACTCATAGGATAACGAGATGCGACTCACAACATTAGAAAGTTAATATTTGTACTAATTGTTGTCAATATGAGTTACAAACAAAGCTGAGAGATAGCTAACATAATTAAAACTTAAAGGAAAGTATGAAAAATCTAAAACTTCAGTTCTATTTCATAATCATTCTCTTACATTTCCCTCCAGCGTACATGCAGAGCATCAGCTTTATACATAGCTATTGATGAAAAGAAATCATCGCTATCTTACTATCAAAATAAAAATATAACAACAAGCTAAAGGATGTTGTATCCAATCTTCTAGAGAGCCTTTGAATAGCCTATCATTGGATTCATTCTGATCAATGCATGGATGGAGGAACCACTTCCATGTTTAGCACAAGGTTGGTCAGCAAAAAGCATTCAGAACTGAGCCTGAATTGACCTGTTCCAACCGAACCTGACCCTGCATGTTTAGACCGAACCTGATTGACCTGTTCAGACCATTCACGATTATGTACTTAAGAAGTCATTTTGTACTTAAGAAGTGTTTTGACCCTAACTTCCTCTTAGCACTGAATTTTTCCAAACAGTTTCTGGGTTACTTGAAAGAGGGTATTTTGAACACGATCCAAGTATGAGAAAGTAAATATTCTTCACCATTTGATCACAAAATGAGATTTTAACCTGTAGAAACTAGTTTAATTGAGTCGTGAAGAATTTCAGCAATGGAACCCTGTGTAATATTCCTAATTAGCTTTCAGCTAGTTGGAATATTAATTTTTGTTTTTGTCATTTAGATAGATGAATAAGAGGGTAGGGATACCTATAAATCTCCTTAGTAGAAATAAAACCATTAATGTGAATGTTGATCATCATATTAGCTGGATAAAGCACTCTCATGTGTGAATAGAGGTTGAAGCATGTGGATGGGGTCAAATTTGACCAAATCAACAACGTTGGTCCGGAGGTAGTGGAGAGTTATTGAGGGAAAATGTAGTGTTAGTGGAAGGGAGTCTCCATGAGAGTAGCATCGTTAATGTGTGGGGCCAAGGGTGAGGAGGCTCACAAAGAATATAAGGATGGGGATGGTAGCCATAGGGGGCATTCTGAATATTATTTATGTCTTGGTCTCTTATTAATTTCTTCACACTTCAGCTATTTAGCGAAGTCTATTGTGATGTTTAACACAAGGGTGTTTTCGAGCGGAAATCCAACCCTCATCCTCAGGGGACTTCGAGTGTCCACTCAGGAGAGGTTCATTGAGTTCCATTTCTACCATTCGGCATTAGACAAAGCTTTAGCCATTATCCATAGCACAGTCTCTTTTAGGATTGTGTTTTTTTGCAGGGCAGTAGTAGTGGAGGGTTGATAAACCCAGTTTCTGAGCTTGTTCTCCAGTGAGGGGAGCATCCCTTCATCTGGGAGGCTAGTAAGGAGTTTATTTGAGAGTTATTACACCGTCCAGCATCAAGACAAGTTTCTACCATCATCTATAGCGTATTCTCCTTCAGAAAATGTGTTATTTTGCAGGGCGGTTGCATTGGAGGGCTTAGTGCCCAAGTTTGTGAGTTAGATTCCCAGTGAGGGGAGAAACCCTTCATCTGAGAGATCTATTGGAGGGGCATCAACCATTTCTATAACATATTAGCTACCTCCTATAATTTATTTATTTGCAGATCGTTATTCATCCCTAGAGCTACATTTTGGAATTTTTTCATTTTGTGTATTTCCGGAAACCCTTTCTGGGTTGTCTTAGAATTGTGATAGAAGGCTTAGATCTCTAATCCCAACATTTTCTAAGCACTATATAAGCATATCCATGTACTTTAATTTACATTAGCAGCTATCCCCAACAAAAAATGTGTTGTCTTAGCCTCTAACATTCTTATATAGCAATTGTTCTTCATGTTTTATGTACTGGGTTCTTACGGGCCTATTTTGCCTATCTTGAGTGTATTTTTCCTCAAGATTTTGTACACATTTTATGCTATAATGTCTAATATAATGGCCTCATGATCTACTCTCATTTGATGTTTTGATATTTCACTACAATTTACAGTTATATGTTCTAAATTCCTGTTTTTCCTAATTTATAATATTATAGTGGTATCAGAGCATAATCTTGGCTCAGCCTGTGTAGTACAACAACTATGTTATCAGAAGAAGGGGAGCCTCTCACAGAAAGGGAGAAGTAGTATCTTAATAGAAACCTTGGTTATGATTATACAGAGCCTAAAGGAGACAAAGACAAAGCTCCAATATCAGGAGAGATGGATGAAAAGGAGTTTCCCAAGCTTCTTCTCCAATCCATGCAGGATATTGCTCGAGAAATCAAGGATATGAGGATGGAGAAACAAAAAGAATCCCCTAGAGGGTTTCTACAAGGAGAAATCTCTAGCATTTCACATCACTGGTATGAACAACTAGTAAGGTATTAAGTTTCCCAATGCTCCATTATGCCTACATTCCTAGCAGTGGGAAATAGAGGTGGAGGGCCCCATGAAAAAGAGACTCTTGAAGACTATTTTTTGGAGTATGAGTCTCAATATCAGGGATTCAAATATAATATGAACTTTCCTGAGTTTTTTCATATTAAGGAAAATAGGATACCCCGAAACAACAATATAAGTGGAGGGTACATGTAGAACAATGATCTGCACCATACTATGGTTAGATTTTTTCTGCCTACTTTTGATGGGTCATGCAAGTGCACAACCAAGTCTTGGGTGGAGAAACTAGACATCTATTTTAAGTTGAACCAAGTACCAGAGATTGAATCCATTAATATAGCAACGCTGCACCTTTAATCTAAGGCACGTGATTGGTGGTTTCATGGTCTTTCTACATTGGGACATGCCAATGTGACTGCATATTCAGAGTTCATTCGGAGGTTAGTAGAGAGGTTTGATGTAAAAGGTCCACAAGCACCTTTTATTGAGCTAGCCAAGCTCAAGCAGTCAGGTAATACAAAGATCCATATCTCTAAATTTCTAAAAATTTCTATCATGGTTCCATATTTATCTGCAGCTAGGAGGTTTTATATGTTCATTGATGGGCTAGCAGAGCTGCTACATGGGTTGGTCAAATCCATTAAACCAACTACACTCCAAGATGTTATTGAGAGCACTAGAGATTTATAGGATGCCTTGCTAAGAGAAAGAGCTCCATTTCAACAAAGGCCACCCTTTCAATCAAAGGGTATACATGTGAAGGTTCTTCCTCCAAAGGAGAACCACAACAAAGGGCCTCTTAGTGATGATGTCCAAAGAGACACCAGGAGAAGGAATCTTTGCTTCACATGATAAGAATGTTGGGAAAAATACTTAGAGGGGGGGGTGAATCAGTATTTAGAGCTTACTCAAAACTTTTACTTTTTCTTTACAGAATTATATACACGAATTTAATTAACCCAACTCGTGTATATACGCAGATATCTTTAAGCAAACTTCTGTATGTCCAGAGATCTTATTATGCAGATAATTATTTACTTAGATAATTGCATCATTCAATCATCAGATGTTTAGAAAGTAGTAAACATGTGCAGTAAGAATAGAATAAATCATCATACATATGCAACACACATGAACACCAAGATTTAAGATGGAAACCAAATTCGGGAGAAAACCACTGATGTCGTCGTCTCTGTCTTCAATATTTATTATAAAGAAAAATTCTTACAACCATGTACTGGTACAGACTCATACCAGCATGCAGGCACCCACCTATAGAAGGCTGCAACCTTCTCTCATTCTCCAGCTACTACTGGAAGGGAGCTCCAACCCCCTGATCTTGTTTACTAGCCTCTCCTGGAAGGGAGCTACTACCCCCTGATCTCGTTTACCAGCCACTCCTGGAAGGGAGCTACTACCACGTGATCTCATTTACCAGCTACTACTGGAAGGGAGCTACCACCCCCTTACTGAAGGCTTTGACACTCAGCACCACCATGGACCACGTTTCATCAATTTTCATACTGGATCCAATAGCTTCCACATAACACAACTTGTAGGCCTCTTTTCATCAGATTTTCAAACTGGACCGACTCCACACATTTAAACTCAAATAACATACATCAAATTGAAACTTATAACCCATTCAATTCATTCAATGAATCATCAACCAATCAACCAACCAACCACTGATCTTTAATCATAATCAACTAGTAGCATAATCAGTATTCAAACAACTCAGATCTGTATGAAGACATCATTGACAGACAATAGTAATTCAGAAAAACAGATCAAAGATTTTCTTCTGCACACTTCAGCAAAACCCTATATTCCATACGTGCTTTTGGTTCACTGAACCCGCGTATATTCGCGTTTTCACAGAGACAACCCTGCGTATATATCTGCAACTATTTCAGGATTGACCTTAGATTCCATACGCGCTTTTGCTAAGACTAACCTGCGTATGTACGTGCTTTCGCTTCGACCAAATTGCATATAGATCTACAAACATTGAAGGGCTATGCAACTCTTCAGAATAGATAAACATCTCAGATCTTACCCTTTACTTCAAAAAATATTTCGCCTCATCTCAGATCTAAACATTCCATAAACAGATCTAGAAGATACATAGTCATTTCAGGTCAGGATATCTTCATCCATCATTGTATTCATAGGTGTATTATTTATTGAGATATATTAATGAACTATAACCCATTCCATATAGATATACTTCAGAGTGAAGTATTCATTCAATACCCAGACACATGCACCCACTTTCACTATAATCTTCTTCTCCTTATATAGTTTTAGCCTTTATCAATACCATGAGCCAAAACCACACAACTTCCGATGGTATTCTTGGACGGAATCAAATATAAAATACCATGCTCAATACTGTGTGTTAATACCATGGTAATTCCCCTTGGTATCATAATTTTAGAGCACAAAAAGGCATACGCAACTTGGGACGTACTTATCCGTGTGCATACACGACTTGAACTTTACAAACCCGCGTATACATTGTGACATATTATATTTATCATTTCTCTGACACTTGTTGGAATTTGTAGAAATTTGAATAACTGATATATTATTCACCGAGATTCTCCTGATCACACACTATTTTAGCTTCATGCATAATACAAAATCTCTTCTACCATTGATCATTAATTACGGAAATAAAATCAATTGCATGCACACATTAAAACCACAAACAATCACACATATGAACACAATATTTAATGGGAAAGCTTAAAGCTGAAAACCCCAACTATTTGTATATTATATGTCATGGAGATCATGTAACAATCATAGTACAAAGCTCCTCACAAGCTCTCAACACCACCTCCAATTGCTACACACTATCAAGCTAGATCTAGCAAAACACATGCTCCAATCTATGCTCAAATATTTTGCCGCTTGATAGCGATTGCCGAGAGCAGTAATAAATGCTATGGGATGGCTCATTAAATAACATAAACCACACAGCTTGTGTGCAAGTCTTCATGAACTTTTAATCCTTGGTTGTTTACAAATATACAGCAGTATAGTCACAACTAATAGTCACACTTGCTCTTTCACTTACCTCTTCACTGGTCTCCACTGAAACTGTCCATGCAATGAAGTTAACTGATTTATTCTTTAGTTGATTTATGAGTTAATAATTAGTGAATTAATTAATAATTAATTCACACCACTCTCACTAATTGTATCAATCGGTTAGACTAGATACAACTAGCTCAACTAAGTTTAGATTAGTTAATGAATACAACTCCACTAACTTCTCAAAAAATCAAATCAGCTCCCACCAACTTTCTCTCATGATTCCTAGCTGAATTATCATGCAATGGCTCACTTCTTCCCCTCGGGAATAGCATAATTCCTTGTAGGCATCTGTGCCCACATCTGTGCACTTAAGCGAAGTGCTCCAGTGCTCAAGAGAATAAGATAATGTTTATAGTCAAATATTATTAAGAGCTAATAATATTTGACATCCCTATTTTTAGACTGGCAATCTAAAAATAGATTCCGCCCAGTATGTCTAAAAATAGAAGTCCATCTATTTTTCGCGACTTGACCAACCATCCACAAATAGCATCCTGCAACTCATAGAACATGATCCATATGTCTAAAAATAGACTTTGCGCCAAAAATAGCCTGCGGGCCCACTTAGTGAAGGCAACTTCTTTCCACTAAGCTCATCATCTTGTTGCAATCTCAACACTCCATCTCAACAAGATAGGGATTATCTGCCACCCCGATCCTGTCCCTGTGGTATTCGAATTTTCTCTTGGTGAGCGTCTTCGTCAAGATATCAACATTATGATCCTCCGTGGGAATGTATGAAAGTAACATGATCTTCTGCTACACACAATCTTTGATATGGTGATACCGAATGTCAATGTGTTTAGATCTATCATGAAATACTGAATTAACCGAGAGTTTGATGCAACTTTGATTATCACAATATATCACAGTAGGATCTAAGTGTGAACCGAAAAACCCGACCAGGATCTTTCTCATCCATATAGCCTTGTGAACTGACCAAACTCTTGCCATTATACCATATGAGTCTCGTGACTGGGAAACACGGATATCGCTGCTGCCATGCCAGAAGCTGTTGTTGACCCGATACACGAAAAATCCCTAGGATGTTGCTCTTTCTATTTGTTAAAACCACCTTGTCTGCATCATGAAGTCCTCTGACCTCACCTCACATCAGACTATCTGTACCATAATCCATATCCCGATGTGCCTCTAAGATATCTCAAAAAATGCTTCCCCGCCTTCCAAAAGAGCTTGGTAGGCTTAACCATAGCTTGTGAAAGCTGGTTAACAACATAGCATATGTCTAGCCATGTATTAATTAGATACATGAGCGAACCAACCAACTGTCGGTAAACAGTGGCATCCACTACCTCTGTCGATGTAGCATCCTCTTTCCTCCAACCACCAAGAAGGGGAGTGTTGATAGGCTTGCAACCATGTATGTTGAACTTCTCCAGTATCTCCCAGGCATACTTGCCTTGAGACACAAACAGTCCATCACTGCGCTACCAAATTTCCAATCCCTAAAATAATAGAGACCCAAGTCCTTCATCTCAAACTCTTTTGCAAGATCATCCTTGCATGAGAGTATCAACAGTTCATCACCCGTCAAAATCAAATCATCTACATAAAGTAAAATGATGAGCAACTTACCCTCCACCACAATCTGGTATAGGTTAGAATCTGCCTCACTCTTGGAGAATCCAAGTCCGATGAAATAACTATCTATCCGTGTGTACCAAGCACGAGGTGCTTGTTTCAACCCATACAACGCTCTCTTGAGCCTTCACACATGCAACTCGCTGCTGAAGATCTCGAAACCTTCAAGATGCTCTATGTACACCTCCTCCTCAATGACTCCATTGAGGAACGCAGTCTAAAAATCCATTTGATGAATGTGCCACCCCATCTGCGCTGAGAGAGAAAGAATCGTCCGTATGGAAGAATACCTTGCGACAGGTGCAAAGGTCTCCTCATAATTGATCCCCTCAATCTATGAAAAGCCTTAGGCAACAAATCTTGCCTTGTACTTCTCCACACTCCTGTCAGCTGCCTGCTTCACTTTGTAGATCCATCTCAAACCCACCACTGATTTCCCTTCCGGCCTTGGGACAATCTCCCATGCACTATTTCTGACAATCGAATCATACTCTTCCACCATGGCATCTACCCATGCGGGGTCCTCCACAGCTTCCTCGAAAGAGGATGGCTCTGTCACAATACACTTTCTCATAAGAGTCATGTATCTAGTATACCGGTCAAGTGACTGTCTCTGTCTGCGCTGTGATGTAGGTGCTCCTACAACCTTCTCTGCATCTTGAGCCAGTTGCTCAGCTTCTGTAGTGCGCTTCTGCCCTCTGATGGTTTGCGTTGCTTGAGTGGTCTCTTCCACTCCATGAACCTCATCTTGTGGTTGATCCACATCCTAAGACTCATCCTTAGGAACTAATAGCTCCTCATATGCATGCAAGTGTGGCTCCCTCTCAAGCGAACACTTCATGGCTTTCTCCTCATGAAATTTGATATCTCGTCGCACAACAGTCTTGCGACTGTCTGGAAAATACACATGATAGTTGTGGGGTGTATCAGTGTACCCCAAAAATATCCCAACCTCTGCGGTCGGCTCCAGCTTCTTCCTGGCATCCTTTGTCACATGAATTTAAACAGGTAAACCAAAAATCCTCAAATGGGAAATATCAAGCCTCTTACCAAAAAATGCCTCATCGGGTGTACTCATGCCAAGTATCTTTTGAGGAAAAAGGTTCTGCACATATACTGCAGTATTGCATGCCTCAGCCCACAACTGTATGGGAAGGCCCTGATCATGTAACATCGCCTGTGCAGCACCCACGATCGTTATGTTCTTCCGCTCAGCAACCCCGTTCTGCTGTGGGTTATGAGGTGCTATGAGCTCTCTTCAAATTCCTTCTATGCTGCAAAAGTCCTTGAATTCGCCAGAGATGAATTCACCACCATTGTCGCTCCTAAGAGCCTTCACCTGCTTCCCCGATTCTTTCTCAACCAGTGTTTTGAACTCATAAAACTTTGAGTATGTCTCGCTCTTCTTCTGCATGAAGAAGATCCAGCACTTACGATAAAAATCATCAACAAATATCACATAATACTTGTGCTTTGCTGTCGAAGCTATTGAGAAAGGTCCACACACGTCTGTGTGAATTCTCTCAAGGATCGTCATGGCGCGACTATCCTTCTCGTGAAAGGTGGCTTTCACAAATTTTCCCAAGGTACACCCCTCGCACTGATCTGACTGCGCAAGAGTGCCTTTAGGAAGCCCAGTATAAATCTGCTGTAGTATCTTCAAAGCTCCATGGTGAAGATGGCCCAATCTCCTGTGCCATAGCTCGCCCTCATCCCATCTCACCACTCCTTCTGCCTTGCCTGCCATTGCTGCGCAGCCATATACCTGCAATTGATAAAGGTTCTTAACTCGAACCCCTATCCTTCGGGTTTCACCAGTTGCCTTACTGCGTAGGAAAGCCTTTCCCTCGCCCCAAAGACTACATCATATCCTGCCTTCTAACAGCATCGCCACGAGAGATAAGATTCTTCTTCAAATCACGGAACATGCATCACTTCCTTCAATACGAAGGGTTTACCAGACTCCCTCTCAAAGGAAATGGTACCGATACCAGTCACACTGTATCTACCATCATCGCCCATCTCGATGTGCACTCCAAGATCTTTCTCATCCAGATCAGTAAACAAATCTTGATCTCTTGTCATGTGAAAAGACGCACCACTGTCAAGAAACCACACTGATCCCGTCATACTTGAGACCAAGCATGCGATCAGTGAAAAATCTAGCTCAAACTGTGAGGATAAGGCCTCTCCAGTTGCAGATCCAGCAGCCTACTTATTTTTCTTCTTCTGTGGACAACTAGTGGCGTAATGTCCGTGTTGGTGACAGTGAAAGCACTTCACCTTGGACATGTCCTACTTCTTGCCTTTCGCACCGGAATGAGAAGCTTTCTTGCTCTTCCCCTTCTTTTCTTTGGCAGCCAAAGTGAAATTCTCTTCATCAGATTTCTTTGATGAAGATCCGTCCCTGGTACTCCGCCTTATCTCCTCTTGCACAAGATCCGACCAAAGTTTCTCCCATCCTGGAAATTTCTCCCGACCATTGACAGAGTCCTTATAGGAGTGCCAACTCTTCGGAAGCCCAAGGAGAGCCAAGCTCACCAAGTCCTCATCATCAACAGTCACCCCCACACTTCCCAGCCCATCCCTGCATTGGATGAACTTCGTGAGGTACTTGGGCATACTGTCACCTTTCTCCATCTTTATGTTCCTAAGTTTGTCCTTGAGTGCCAACTTCCTCTAGTCGCTCTTGCTTTGGAATAAATCTGTCAAAGCTTTCCACATCAAGAATGGAGAAGCCTTACCATGAAGGCTGGACACTATGTGATCCTTCACACCTTCCAACATAATCCTTCGACACATTGTTGTCTTCTTTTTCCATGCGTCAAGTACGGCAACATCACTAGAAGTAGGCTTTGAAATTTTTGCATCTATGAACTCCTTCAACCCATTGTCATCCAGCACTGCCTCCATCCTGTCCTCCCATGCAATATAATTCAAGCTTCCCGCAAGGTCATACTCCAATCGCAATCCATTGAAAGACATCTCAACTTCGACACCACGAAAACACTACTGCAAATTCGAATTCCACCAGCACAAAACTCAACCGCTTCAATGTATTACAATTGCTCCAATGATCAATATTTCTCTGATACCATTTATAAATTTGAATAACTAATATATTATTCAAGGATATTCTCCTGATCACACACTATTTTAGCTTCATGCATAATACAAAATCTCTTCTACCATTGATCATTAATTGTGGAAATAAAATCAATTGCATGCACACATTAAAACCTCAAACAATCACAGATATGAACACAATATTTAATGGGAAAGCTTAAAGCTAAAAACCCCAACTATCTGTATATTATATGTCATGGATATCATGTAACAATCATAGTACAAAGCTCCTCACAAGCTCTCAGCACCACCTTCAATTGCTACACACTATAAAGCTAGATCTAGCAAAACACATGCTCCAATCTTTTGCCACTTGATAGCCAGCCTCTATTGCGTAATTAATGCTATGGTATGGCTCATTAAATAACATAAACCACCTGGCTTGTACTGCGCAATCCTCATGGGCTTCAACAATCACTAGTTGTTGCAATATTTGTGATGTCGTCTGTGTCCGATTAACCCTGCTCTTTCCTATTTTATATTTGGTCTCCCATGGCTTGTCCATGCACGGTGCTTGATGCATTCTTTAGTTGATTAATGAGTTTATAATTAGTGAATTAATTATTAATTAATTCACACCACTCTCATAGTGTATCAATCGGATTCAGCTGGATACAAATAGCTCAACTATGTTTAGATTAGTTAAACTAAATACAACTCCACTAACTTCCTCAATCAGCTCCATAAACTCTCTCACATGAAGATATTTAGTATCCATAAGAAATAGCTCCACTTAACCCTCGGGAATAGCGTAATTCCTTTTGTCAGCTCCTGTGCCACATCTATGTACTTAACTGAAGTGCTCCAAGAGAATAAGATAATGTTTAGAGTCCAAATATTATTAAGATCTAATAATATTCGACATATCTATTTTTAGACTATCAATCTAAAAATAGACTCCACCCAATATGTCTAAAAATAGAAGTCTATATATTTTTCCAACTTGACCAACCATCCACAAAAAGCATCCTGCAACTCATAGAATATGATTGATATGTCTAAAAATAGACTTTGCGCCAAAAATAGCCTACGGGCCCACTTAGTGAAGGCGACTCCTTTCCACTAAGCTCATCATCTTGTTGCAATATCAACAGAATTATTTTCTCTGCCACATCTGAACTTATCTGTAGATACATCATTCTTACAACTTTAACACATAGGTTGTTTATCATAGGCAACTCATCAAGTAGGTTTCCATCAAGGACAACTTCATCAAGTAGGTTGCCATCAAGGACAACACATTACATCATATTGCCAACAATTTCCCCCTTTGGACTTGATGGAAACCATGATGGTGTTTGATTACCACAACAGATAGATACATTAAGCATAACCATTATTCAAACAGCATGATACATTTCTCCCCCTTTGATATCAAGAGAAAATGGCGGATCAAAACCAAAACAAGGTTTCTCTTCCCTTGTAGAAAGATGAGTTTTGTAGATCTGAAGTGCACTGAATTTACCATGCTCCCCCTGAGTTCATGCTAAATCTTTAGACATATTTTTCAATGAAGTACATGACTCTATAACTCAACCAAGTATAACCATTCCTAACACTAATGACTCATACTTACATCAATTATCCAACCTAGTGGATTTACATATTTGACTGAAGTACCCAACCAAGTGGGATTACAATTTTTTCCTCAACTACCCAATCAATTGGGTTTACAAATAAGTCCTTACATGACTGAATATGACAATTTTACATCATAGGTCTCAACATAACCTTTTCATCAAATTACAGATATGAATTTTCATAACCAAAACCAAAAAGACCTCAAGAGAGAGATCATATTTTAAAATCATCATAATGCCAACAATGCATTACTCTCAGCAAGGCTAATTCTCCCCCTGAAACTGTGCTTCTATTCTTGAGTTGTCTCACTTTTTTTCTTATCATAAAACATACGCTACTATCTCCAACAAAACTCGCGTGTATACGCGGCTTTAGTTCATGAAACTCGCGTATAGAAAGTGAAGTACAGAAAAATTCACAACTCCATCTCCCCCTGAACTTATACCACCTGTACCTGTCTTCTTCACATCAGATGCACTGTTAGAAATAAACATAACCAGAATTACCAAACCAGCCATGGGAATCACCATATATTGCTCCCCGTGTGATGATACATTACTGATCCCTATAATGTTTCTCACTTCACTCCTCCAGTCATTATGAGAAGTAAGCTTTAGAAGCGGATGATTGTAGTACAGTCAATATTCCCTACTTTTTTGACCGGTGCTTCTTCTTTTTCCAGCTTTGCTTGAAATTTATTATTGTGTGCTGGAACTTATCCAATTTTTTAGATTTTTTTATCATACTTAACCTGCAATCAATGGCCTTATGCTCAAATGAGTTACAATAGAAACAACATCCATGAAAACATCATTTATTTCTTGTTCTATGCAATTTTTCAATAACTGAATCCCTTTCTTTTGGGAAATTATCATCATCCATGGTACATGACATGAGAACTTGTAGATCTTGGTCAGAATCTTCTTCATCCTCATTTGAAAATCCATTATTATCTTCATTTGTATAATAACTCCTTCCTTTTTCAAACTTCTTTCCTTTATCATGAATTTCTGTATAAGGACATTTAGCAGCATAATGACCAACTCTACCACAAGCAAAACACTTGAAGGGAAGCTTACCTATGAATCTTCCAGTACCTGTCTAAAGTCTTCTCACAAAATTTGCTTCTTCATCTTCTGATATATAATTTGATTCCTTGAGAACTTCCTTTTCTTTTCCTTTTTCACAAGCCTTAAAAGAATCTTCTTTGACTTGTGAAAGATCTCCTCTTCTCATTTCAAAAGTAGTTAGGATACCATGTAGTTGTATAACAGTAAGATTTTGCAGATCCTGCTTTTCTTCAATCGCTGACACTTTTGACTCAAACTTTGAAGTTAGAGATCTCAATATCTTTTCAACAAAAGTTGAGTCTTTTATTTCTTCACCATATTCCTCATAGAATTCACAATCTCGTCTAATATTAGGAATAAACTTGAAATACTTTCATCATCATGCATTCTGAAATTTTCATATTGCGTTCTAAGAGTTTGAAGTTTGGCACATTTTACCTTTGCATCACCTTCATAGCTCTGAATGATCTGTCCCATATTTCCTTTGCTGAATTTAGCTGCATCAGTTTAACAAATTCTGTTTCTGACAGGCTTCCTAATAAAGCATTGACAGATTTGGAATTGATTTCATATTTCTTCCTTTTTGTTGCATGTGTAGGAACACTTGCTGGATATTGATAGCCTCCTTCCATGATTCCCCATACGTCTGCTCCAATACTTTGCAAATATGCTCTTGTTCATATCTTCCAGAATAATAGAGTACTTCCATTGAATAGTGGTGGCCTTATATAAAATACTCCTTCATGACTTCCCATTGCGACGGATCTCCTTCAAGCGATCAAGCTTCTTCAAAAGGACCTGCTCTGATTCTAATTGTTGGGAAAATACTGAGAGGGGGGGGGGGTGAATCAGTATTTATAGCTTTCTCAAAAATTTTACTTTTTCTTTACAGAATTATATATGCAACTTTACTTAACCCAACTCGCGTATATATGCATATTTCTTTAAGAAAACTTGCATATGTCCAGAGATCTTATTATGCAGATAATTCTTTACTTAGATCATTGCATCATTCATTCATCAGATTTTTATTAAGCAGTAAACATGTACAGTAAGAACAAAATAAATCATCATACATAAGAAACACACATGAACACCAAGATTTGAGGTGGAAACCCAATTCGGGAGAAAACGACCGCTGACGTCGTCTCTATCTTCAATATTTATTATAAAGAAAACTTCTTACAACCATGTACTGGAGCAGACTCATACCAGCACGTAGGCACCCATCTGCAGAAGGTTGGAACCTTCTCTTGTTATCCAGCTACTACTGGAAGGGAGCTCCAACCCCCTGATCTCATTTACCAGCCTCTCCTGGAAGGGAGCTACTACCCCATGATCTCATTTACCAGCCACTCCTGGAAGGGAGCTACTACCCCCTGATCTCATTTACCAGCTACTACTGGAAGGGAGCTACAACCCCCTAACTGAAGGCTTCGACCCTTAGCACCACCATGGACCACGTTTCAACAATTTTTAGACTGGATCCAATAGCTTCCACATAACACAACTTGTAGGCCTCTTTTCATCAGATTTTTAGACTAGACCCACTCCACACATTTAAACTAAAAGAACATACATCAAACTGAAACTTATAACCCATTAAATTCATTCATTGAATCATCAACCAATCAACCAACCAACCATTGATCTTTAATCATAATCAACTAGTAGCATAATCAGTATTCAAACAACTCAGATCTGTATGAAGACATCATTGACGGACAACAGTAATTCAGCAAAACAGATCAGATATTTTCTTTTGCACACTTCAGCAAAACCCTAGTTTCCATACGCGCTTTTACTTCACTGAACCAGCGTATATACATGCTTTCATAGAGACAAACCTGCATATATATCTGCAACTATTTCAGGACTGACCTTAGATTCCATACGTGCTTTTGCTGAAACTAACTTGCGTATTTACGCGCTTTCGCTTCGACGAAATTACGTATATATCTACAAACATTGCAAGGTTGCACAACTCTTTAGAATAGATAAACATCTCAGATCTTACCCTTTACTTCATAAAATATTTCGCCTCATCTCAGATCTAAACATTCCATAAAAATATCTAGAAGATACATAGTCATTTCAGGTCAAGAGATCTTCATCCATCATTGTATTCATAGGTTCATTATTTATTTAGATCTATTAATGAACTGTAACCCATTCCATGCAGATATACTTTAGAGTGAAGTATTCATTCAATACCCAGACACATGCACCCACTTTCACTATAATCTTCTTCTCCTTATATAGTTTTAGCCTTTATCAATACCATGAGCCAAAACCACACAACTTCCGATGGTATTCTTGGACGGAATAAAATAGACAATACCACGCTCAATATTATGGGCTAATACCATGGTAATGCCCCTTGGTATCATAATTTTAGAGTGAAAATAGGCATACGTGACTTGGGACGTACTTATCTGCGTGCATACGTGACTTGACCTTTACAAACCCGTGTATACATTGTGACATATTATATTTATCATTTCTCTGACACTTGCTAGAATTCTTTTCTCTGTAAAATCTAAACTGATTTGTAGATACATCATTCTTACATCTTTAACACATAGCTTTCTTATCATAGGCAACTCATCAAGTAAGTTTCCATCAAGGACAACACATTACATCATATTGCCAACAAAGAACCATGGGCACCGGGGCATCGATGTGTTGCGAGGAAGGAACACTATATAGAGGTATTCTCTAATAGTAAGAAGGAGGAATAAGAGGAGCCAGAAGGAGATAACAACGATGTGATAGCAGGGGAGGATCCACCACCACCAAGAGGTGTGAATGGGGCATTTGATCTAGTTGGAGGGGCCCTTGCATCTTTGCAGGGAGTATCCAAGTATCTAACTTCGAGAGTTCAGTATACAATTCAGGATCACAGATTATCAATTTTGATTCATAGGGGGCCTACCCACAAATTTATTGATTCTCAATTAGTATAGAGGAGAGAAATTCCCGCTGATGATTTTGAGGGATTCTCAGTTTTGGTCCCAGGAGCTAGAACCATGCAGTGTATGAAGTATTTTCTGGCATTTTCATTAAATTTATGGACATATACTTACACTAATCACTTCTTTGTGGTTGACATTCCTAACACCAATGTGATATTGGGTGTACACTGGTTGATTACATTAGGTAAAGTCACCACAGATTGGGAGACTTTACAGATGGAATGGGTAGATAAGAAGAGTGTTAAGCATCAGATGATCAGGGTCATGCACACTTATCTACCTCAGGTGGCCTCTACACATAAGATAGGGCATTATTTTTGTAGTGGTAGCATGGATACATCAGTCCACTCAGTTATGCAGTTGAATCTGACCCATGATATTGTATTATTTGGAGGCCCTCCGCCAGGAAGGGCCCTAGACCAGGAGTTGGTTAAATATTTCTCAAAACAAGTTCCACCATTCATAGATCTAGCTGAGATGGGAGCCATGGGTGATTCTAGCACAACATGGAGAGTTTTATTAGGCTCAAGGAGGAGATGGATATTCTACCAGTATCACTATTACCAACTCTCACCAAGCATATTGCATTAAGAGGAGATGTTTCAAGAGTGGATGATGGCACAATCATGGTGCAAGGGGGATACTCCATATCCTTTAAGAGTCAGAATATACTTCACATAGGAAGGACTCTTCCATATATGGAAGAGGATTGTTGGCATTCATGCATACATTGGCCAAACTTGGGAAGTTTTGGATGGGAAATAGCTTCCAAGTGAAGACTAACCTCCATAAACTCGAAACCTTACTTGATCAGAAGCAGCTGCAAGGGAGGCATCAAAAGCAGGATAGCAATACTCTGGCATGTGGCTTTGGCCTTGACCATGTCAAAGAGGGAAGTAGTAAGGTGACAGTTTCCTTTTCACAAAGGCCAGCAATGCTGTCATTGTTGACTATAGATCCATATTGGGAGTCCCAGCTCTTGGTGGAGTATTCCAAGAATCACTTCACATGTGAAGTGCTTGATGGATAGGTGACATATGAGAGGTATAAATTGATGTGTGGAGTGATCTATTACCAGGATTAGATCTTCATGACTAGAGACTCTAATATGAAGAATAATATTCTACATGCAACACATGAATCAATCCTTTCCGGTCACCAATATTTCAGTGGGACCTATCAAGCCATTGAAAAGAGATTCTCATGGGAGGGTCTCAAGGAGGATATTCTCGAGCATATCAAGAGATGTGTAGTTTTCTCAAAGGATTAGGAGGGAAACAACCACCTTGCAAGGTTGTTGCAACCACTTCCCTTTCCGGTAGAGAGATGGGAGAGCTCATCTATGGACCTATTCACCAGATTTCCAACCATACATGGCAACGGTTGTGTCTTTGTACTTATTAATCAGCTAAAAATGTATTTGCATTCCTTTTCCATTCATTTACAGTAAATTTCTCCACAAGAGGGCAATCCTCTTTTTAGATTTCATGGTCTTCTTGGAGCCACAATAAGTGATGGGGATGGCCAATTCCTAGGAGTCTTTGGGAAGATGAGATATTATTTGGGGTGTACTCAATTGACACCAAACATCAGTTACTACCCCTAGGAAGATGAGAAGATAGGGGCAGCAAGAAAGTGGTTTGGAGGCTACTTCCCACATTGTGTTCTGGGGAAGTAAGGGGAAAAACTGCATTAGTTCCACTTGAGGGAATATTATCACCCTCTGGTATTTCATATGGAAGTCAGTGCATCTCTAATTTTGATTCCATGTGTTTATGATGTTTTAATAATTATTTTTGGAATGGCACATGGATTTGATCTATTCATTGGGAGTAATATCTCCAAAAATTTTCATGTCCCAAGCTTCAATGAGAACATTATACAACATATAGTTTCCACCATGGATCTCCTAATTCCTTATGATGTGAGCCATTTTGTTTTATCATCAAAGGCTAACTTGGACACTTGGGAGGAGCAGCTAAGGGGGAGATTGATTGGAGAACATCTGGTTCAGTGGACGAGCTTATAATATGTGGATGACACTAAGAAAGGAGGATAAATTTTACAACATTCATCCTTGCAGTTTCTTGAGGACAAGCAACATTTGGGAGGGGAGGACTTTAATATTCCTAATTAGCTTTCATCTAGTTGGAATATTAATTTTTTATTTTGTTATTTAAATAGATGAATAAGAGGGTAAGGAGGCCCATAAATCTCCTTAGTAGGAATAAAACCACTTCTAATGTGAATGTGGATCATCATATCAGCTAGATAAAGCACTCTTATGTGTGAACAGAGGTTGAAGCATGTGGATGGGGTCAAGTGTGACCAAATCAATGGTGCTGGTATGTAGGCAGTGGAGATTTATTGAGGGACAACATAGTGTTAGTGGGAGGGAGTCTCCATGAGACTAGAATCTTTAATGTGTGTGGCCAAGGGTGAGGAGGCTCACAAAGCATATAAGGAAGGGGATGGAAGCCATAGGGGGAATTCAAAATGTGGTTTATGTCTTGGTATTTTATGAATTTCTTCACGCTTCAACTATTTAGCAAAGTTCATTGTGTTGTTTAGCACAAGGGTGTTTCCGAGCGGAAATCCCACCCTCATGCTCCTTGAGGGAATTCGAGTGCCCACTGAATAGAGGTTCATTGAGCTAAATTTCCACCATCCAGCATTAGGCCAAGCTTCATTCATTATCCACAACATAGTCTCCTTTAGGATTGTGTTGTTTTGCAGGGCAATAGCAGTGGAGGATTGATAGACCCAGTTTCTGAGCTTGTTTTCTAGTGAGGGGAGAAGCCCTTCATCCGGGAGGCTAGCAAGGAGGTTCCTTGAGAATTATTCCACTATCCAACATCAAGCCAAGTTTCTGCCATCATCTACATCACAGTCTCCTCCAGAAATTGTGTTATTTTGTAGGGCAGTGGCAGTGGAAGGCTTAGTGCCCAAGTTTGTGAGTTAGATTTCTAGTGAGGGGATCAGTCCCTCATCCAGGAGATCTATTGGAGGCATATCAGCCATTTCTATATCATATTAACCACTTCCTATAATTTATCTAGCTGCAGAGCGTTATTCAGCCCTAGGGATATATTTTGTGTATTTTTGGAAACCCTTTTTGTGTTGTCTTGGAATTGTGCTAGAAGGCCTAGATCTCTAATCTCGACATTTTCTAAGCACTATATAAGTAGATCCATGTACTTTCATTTACATCAGAAGTTATCCCCAACAAAAATTGTGTTTCTTAGCCTCTGGCATTCTTATATAGTAGTTCTTCTTCATGTTTTATGTATTGGGTTCTTAGAGGCCTGTTTTGCCTAGTTTGAGTGTTTTTTTCCTCAATATTTTGTACACATTTTCTGCTATAATTTCTAATATAATGGCCTCATGTTCTGCTCTCATCTGATGTTTTGATATTTCACTATAATTTCTAGTTATATCTTCTACATTCTTGTTTTTCCTAATTTGGAATATTACACCCTGTGACAAATGAACTGAGGAAAATTTTCATTAGAAAATCATGACTAAACCATATCTAATCTTATAAAAACTAATAAAGCTAATGATAATCAACCACGAGGTGTAAGATATAAATTGGCAACAAGTGATGGAATTATGGTGTGAAATGAGTGTGAAAGTGTCAAAATTTAGGTTATGAATAATGGTTTTGTATGATGGAAAAAATAGGCATATTCAAGGCCCAACATCCCCCCATTCCTAGGGGTTTACATACCCTCATGCAAAAAATATCTTGCTCATTTACATATTCTTAACATTGTTTTATAGATGTTGGTTCTCGTGGGACAACATTGCTTGAATATTTGGAGGTGTTGGTTCTTGTGGAGCAACACTGCTTAAATACTTGGAGGGGTTGGTTCTTATGGAGAAACACTCTTGAAATTTAATATGTTGCACTAATTTACTAAGAAATACAAATAGAGGACAAGAAATGAGTGGATGAGGGAGAGATGATGGATGAAATGAGGTGGTGATGGAGAAGGTGAATGGGTGCTTACATACTCTGTCTTCGTAATGCCAATGTTTATAGGTGGTTTCCTTTATCATTTCATGGCAGTAATGACTTCATCTTGTGAATAGAATGCTTGGAAAATACATTATAGAAACTGCTTTTATTAATGCACCATAAGGATTTTGCTTTTAACATTTTCTTGTAATCAGAGTATATGCGTAATGAATGGAAGGAAATAGAAGGATAATGGTTTATGAAAGATGAAATGTGTGGAATGATAAGTGGTGAATAATTAAGCTTCTTTAACCTTCTAATGAATTAGAGAATCATAAGAAAATTTTAACTCAAGTTTTACCTTTTTTGTTGAAGTGTTCGATGCTGAAAGATGAAGTGGAGGATGGAATGTGTTAGCCACCTATAAATTTTTGTCAAGAAAACAGGTGGCTAAATATGTTTCTGAGTCTTCAAGAGATACACTTCCTCTAAAAGCATATCATGCTTGAAGCCTCCATGTGTCTTTTTCCTTTGAAAAGATCTTCACTGTTGTTTCCATAAAAAAAGCCTCACTGTTTTGTGAAAAGAGTGCTTCAAAAGGCCTCTGTAATTGCCCATTTTCACTCATTTCCCTTCATTTTAATTAAGCTTCCTTTCCATCTTTAGAACCTCCATATCCCTCTAAAAACCTCCAAAATCATTTTAAACCTTATGGCTCCCTTCATTTGGTTTAAAAATCCCTTTTTCCCCTTTACCGAAAGCCAAGAAATCCCTTGAAAAACACTCATTTTGGCTTAAAAACACCCTTTTTTCATTGAGGCGTTAAGCCCTTTTCGGCTTAGCCCTAAGCCCCTTCTCCGCATATCATCGGGTGCCAGAACCAGGCGCTAAGCGCATCGCGCAATCGCAATCGGAGCTTTCTATATTGCCTTTTCTTTTGTTTCTTCTAAATTTCCTATCCGATGAACATTTGTTCTATCGACCTCCGCTTCAATATTGACCGTCGATCTTTCTAAGATCTAACGGCTAGCGCTAATCGCCAATCATAAAATTCTTAAGCATTTTATCGTCCGATCTGTGATCCTCGATTGAATCTCGACCATCCATCCATACAGATCCGACGTCTAAGACACCATCGCGCTCTTCTCTTGAGCCCAACATCATCGCTCTGTCGATTTAATCTAGACCGTTGAATCCAAAAGAAACAATGGCCCAGATTTAATCACGCTCCACTCATTTGCTCCCTATCATCTCCCCTCCGATCAAATATCGACCATTAATCTCCGCTCTGATCCGACGGTCCGCGCGTAATCGCAAATTCAAAACCTCGGAGTTTTGGCCCCATGCCTCTCTCCAATGCGATTAGATCTCATTCGTTCTTTCCGATAGATCCAAAGGCTCTCCTTCTCCCTACCCATTCACTTGTCCCTTTGCCTCTGCTTTCTCTTTTAAATCTCTGCCGTTCATTCCGTAGAACTGACGGTCAGCGTTTAAACTGCCCTAGACTTTTCCCCACCTTACCGACCATGCATCTTTCCATTTCGCACACTATCCTACACCATCAAATCTCCCCCTCCTACATCCAACGGCTAAGGTGCATATCGCGTGATTTTAGTGTCCAAGAGTTAAAGTTTCAAAATAATGAAATGAAAGTGGTTTTGGGGGGGACACATGTCAGGCGGCGAGCCATATCGCGTTCTTTTGGAAAAATTTTAAAACCACTCTAAAGTTGCGCGAAACCAGCAGTTTTTCCGCTAAAACCACCTCTTCCCCTTTGCTCCCGAAAGCTCCATCTGAAGATCTCGATCGTTCATTTGATCTAGATAAACGGTCCACATTTTATCATGTCTTCATTCATATCCAATTCATCAGACCTTCCAAAGAAATTCATCGGAATATCTCCACCATCGATCTCTTCTAGTGATCCAACAGTCTACATTCGATCTCCCTCTACCCTCTCGGTCCCACCACCAAAAGCCCCGATATACTTAATTTTACCCTTTTTCCTTTGTATTCACTCAAACATTAAACTTTATGTTTTAACACTAAAGGTCTTTTCTTCTGCCTAATTCAGTCTAAACCACTCCACCGGAAAATCCTGAATGTTGATCATCATCCATCATTCTAATCGGACGGTCTAAAACCCTCCTCACACCAAAATTTCACCAGGCTAGTTTCTTCCATTCTGCAGCGATTTTCAGCCGATTTTCCACTGCTTCCACCATTTCCATTACTGCGACATCGTTTCCTCGGCCCTCCAGAGCATTCCTCCCCCTCCCCCATTGATTTTTTAACATGTGTATCATGTTTTTGCAGGGTTACAGATAGTGAAAATCACTCTCTGTCTCACTATCACAGACAGGGTAATACAGGGTGCAGAATTCCATTTTTTCATAGCCAAAGATTGCAGGGAAGGTGCCTATGAGGGGTTGAACGTGATTTTTAGTAAATATCTAGTTATTAAATCTATTCCAACCTTCAGCGCCATTAAAACTTGTGTATCCACAGACAAGATAGAAGAGAAGCGGCAAAGAGTATCAGTGAAGGATTAAAGAGATTTAAAGTCTGTTATTGAAGATTAATATCATAATCCAGTGTTTCAAGGACGAAGATACAGATTGAAGACCTTATAAATGATCCAGAAGGCTAATAAGGCCTAAAAGTTCATGAAGCAAACCATATAAGAATTTTCACATCAGCAGAATGTTCTTTCCCAAGAAAGGACAAGTTCCCATAATGTTTTTATTCACCATCAAATTCCTGAGAAGATTATCACCTTGAAAGAAGTCCTAAGATTGCCAGAGCAATAGTTACACAGTATGGAAGGCCTGAAAGTCATTTATCTACCTTACTTGTCCTAGTGTACAAACAGAGTACCCACTGCCAGAGATTACTTCGAGAACATACCTTTGGAGTTATTATCAGCTTATCGAAGACTACTAATTCACCCAAAGAGTACTGAAAATCAATACGGGATATTAAACTAGAATGGGCCTCAAGCACTCTTCTTCCTCTATTTTAATGTTTCATTTAAAGTTCTATCTACCTCTACAGCCACTCCTTCAGCTATAATAACTCTTCATAAATCCATTGTAAATGTTGTTTAATTGTGGATTGTAAGTTGTTTCATTGAGATAGAGTTCTATGTATAAGTTGTAAAATAGGCTGGGAGATGATTTCTAGTTGATATCAAGCTACTGGACAATGATGTATGTGACTGGTGTTGCTCTTTAATATGACAAGCATGTTCATTGGATCCTGATCTAAATCAATGGTGAAGTGCTCCATCTTTTGCTGTTTTTTCCCATATGTTATGCATCACATTTCATTTCTATGATAAGAATCAGTAATCGAGCTTAGGATATATTGCTGTAAACTACGCTAATGCTTCCTTTTCTTCTTATCTTTGATGTTTTCTATTGATTGTGTAATCTAAGAACGAATTCAAGATAATTTAACTAGTATAGTAGTTGGTTTTACCCATGTTTGCTGATGTATGAATTTAGAGTCTGTTTTTAGATGTTCTTGTTTGGTTTTAACTGAAAGAATTGGGAAACTGGGAGATTTAGAGTTATTTCTGTCTCACTAGGGTCCTTTTCCAACAGTTTTCCTTTCTAAGATCCCTTAAGTTGAATGTCAAAATCAGAGAAGGTTAAAAGTCTTTCTCTGATCTTATGCTTCACCTTGTGTCCATCTTGAATGTTTTCTATTATCTGAAGAGTTAGCCTCATTAGGAGTTTGATCATAGACGGTTAAGGCATGCCCTGTCCCTATTTCTTCTCCTAACTGGTCACCTTTGAAGGTTTCCTTGTCATTCACCTTCATTTCCTTATCATTTCATCCCATTACTATCATCTTAAGAGATCCTCTGATTTAGATGACTAGCCCATTTGAAAGCCTTGGATATTGAATTGCAAGTAAACCCTTTTATGACCCCATTGCCCAATGGACTTGTATTTCCTTTGATTATCTCCCCATTTCCAAAATCCTTCTTTACTCACTTCTTTGCCTTATACTGAACCCTTATTTCATGTTTTCCCAACCGAACAACAAAACAAAACAAAACAAAAACCCTTGTACCCTATAACTAGCCTAATACCTTAAACTGAACTTCAAAGATACATATTCCTTTACCTTTATAGAGATATCCCTCTCTGGATCTAGGAGGGTTAGATACTGAGATCCCAAAGTGGTTTGATGTTGTCTTATCATTTGGTATTGCCAAATCTTCCAAATCATAGGAACCACAACATATTGGCGACTTCGCTGGGGAAATTTTTGAGTGTTTTTCATCTGATACATCCTTAGGACCTCAGAAATCCAAAATCTCTAGTTAGATTGGTAGTTAATCACTGTGGTGGATAGTAAACCTTCTCGAGACACTTTAAACCCTCCACCTGGCGACTCCACAGTTCCTAAATGACCAAAAGACTCCACTGGTGATCAGTAGGCCTACTGATTATCTTTGTTTTCACAAGACTCCACTAGGAGACCAGTTTCATTACAACATCATCCATATTCAAGAAACACATAGGATTAAGCTTCTTTTTTCGAAGATAGGTTTGCCACTCAAAGACTGTCATATCTAGCTTACTTTCTCTGTTGAGTCTTGAGGGCCTAACATACTGGCTTCAAGAACAATCCACACTAGAGCCTATCCTAATCCAAACCCACCTAAAATAATTGATAACCTAGAGAGTATTCTTAGGAAGTCTCTCACATATAAAGAATCAAATATTTCTAGACACATTAATAGAGCTAATTTAGCACCTGAAAACTTTGCGGCTCTATTAGACACTCAAATTGACTCAGATTTACCAAGTGACCTACCAAGAATGCAATCATTTTTTGCTATAGATCAGACTGATTTAGAGCCTCCAATTTCACCATCAAATAGTGGTCAACACATTAGGGATAGAGAAACCCATCCATCAACACCTTTTGATATTCATTTCATTCAAAACTTAGGCCTCTCTCACCCTAAATTAGCTCAACAGTTTATTGCTGGTCCTAGCATTTCTGTCATCCATATCCCTGTTGCTCAAGCTAATCCTTTACCTCCATGAAACACCATCATGGAAGCATGGTACGCTCCCTTGGTGTTACCACAGCCTTTGGCTCCACTACCCAATGATTATCAATAAAAAATCCCTCATTTCACTGGGAAAGAATCTACTACATCTCAACACCATGTAGATAGGATGGAAGATTCCTTCGAATATATGGAAATTGAAGATGAGACAATTAAAATGAGAATCTTTGCTCAAAGTTTAGGAGGAGAGGTAAAGAAGTGGTTTAAAGGCTTACCTCCCAATATCATCCAAGACCTTACCTCTTTACATCAAACATTTATCAACAAATGGGAAGTCAAAAGCAATCCCCTCCAAATCTTAGCAGAATACAAGAATCTCAAGAGAAATCAAGGAGAGAGTGTCCATGACTACTCTACTAGATTTAACAATGTCTACAACGCTCTTCCACCACACATGAAACCTCCCCAAGGAATGGCCCTAGTGAAATACCCTAAAGGCTTTGATGTTGATATGGCCTATCAACTTAGGGAGAGAGATTATGACACATTAGAAGACATGCGGAAAGGATCAGTGAGTCTAGAGGCAAACCTGATTGAAAAAATATCTAGGATGAGGGATGAGAAGAATGTAACATATAGGGATGACAACGTAGCTTCTTCATCCGATCCCAAATATGATAGTCTAGCCAAAAACATGGAGAGGATGGAAAGAATGATGGAGAAAATGGTAATCCAAGTCAAAAATCAGAATAGAAACCAAAATCAAAACCAGAACCAAAATTTTAGGAGAAACAACCCCCCACATAGACAAAGGGACTTTGATCAACAAGTCATACCTCCATTCCAAGAGAACTTCCTTGATGAGGATGAAGGAATAATATAAGAATCAGAGGGAACTACCATAAACATGGTGGAAGTAGATAACCAGGATCACACCTTTGTTGGGAAAAATACTGAGAGGGGGGGGTGAATCAGTATTTAAGGCAAACTAAAAATTTTTACTTTTTCATGCTCTAAAACCCATACACTACTTTGCTGAAGCCAACTAGCGTATACACGCGGATATCCTTCATAAAACTCGCGTATACACAGAGATCTAATTATACCATTAGTTCTTAACTTATATCATTCCATCATTCATTCATTAGATGCTCTATAAACAGTAAACATGTGCAGTAAGAACAGAATAAACCATCACACATAAGCATCACACATGAACACCAGGATTTTAAGTGGAAACCCAAGTCGGGAGAAAACCACCGCTGCAGTTGCTCAGCCTTCAATATTTTATTATAGAGAAAACATCTTACAACATATGTGCTGGCGCAGACTTGACCAGCACGCAGGCACCCACCTGCGCTCGTTTACCAGCCTCTCCTGGAAGGGAGCTCCAACCCCCTGACTCGTTTACCAGCCTCTCCTGGAAGGGAGCTACGACCCCCGATCTCATTTACCAGCCTCACCTGGAAGGGAGCTACAACCCCCTGACTGAAGGCTACAACCCTCAGCACCTCTATGGACCACGTTTCATCAATTTTCACACTGGATCCAAAGCTTCCTTTAGAACACAACTTGCGGGCCACGTTTCATCATATTTTCAGACTGGACCCACTCCACACATTTAAGCTCAATTAGACAACCAAACAGATACAGACAACTGAGAACTGTAGAATACAGATAGCAGTGACACAGCAGAATAGATCAGACATTTCATACCCCATGCTTCAGCAAACCCTAGTTTTCATACGCGCTTTCCTTTCACTGATACCGCGTATATACGCGTCTTCTACCATACAAACCCGTGTATACTTCTGTACAGATTACAAAGCTAATTTCATTGGGCATACGCACTTTCTCTTCAGCGAAGGCGTGTATATATGCACTTCCTCTGAGGCGAACTAGCGTATGGTTCTTCAGACATTTAGGTCATTGCAATTCTTCAGAACAGATACATCACACAGATTTAACCCTTTGCTTCAGACAGATGTTCGCCTTAGATCTAATCATTCCATAAATAGATCTAGCAAATACAGATACATTTCAGATCTAGATATCCCGCTTCATCATTTCTTCATTGGTGCATCATAGATTTAGATCTATCATCAAAACTTTACCCTTTCCATACAGATATACTTCACAGAGAAGTATTCATTCAAGCTCAGACATCTTGCTCCCGCACTCATGATTTGCACAATGAATTTCTTCTCTTTATATAGGTTTACCCTTTTTTCAATACCATGAGCCAAAACCACATTACTTCCGATGGTATTCCTGGACGGGGTCATTTAGACGAATCATTACCTAATACAATGGGTCAATACCATGGTGGTTACCCCTGGTTTTGCACTTTTTGAGCACTTTTTGCCCATACGTGACTTGGCACGTACTTTACCGCGTGCATACGCGACTTCTCCTAGGCAAATCTGTGTATGCCTTGAGACATACTCTTTTCATCATAGATCTAGCACATACTAAATTTCTTTCTTCATTCCCTTCTGTACTCACTATAGATACATCAGATTTACTTCATCAAGAACATATTCTTTCAAGCACAACTTCATCAAGTAAGTTGCCATCATCTTCATCAAGTGGGTTGCCATTCAAGGACAACACTCAGCATCATATTGCTAACAAACATCATTTCACATCAGATTTACATCATTACCAAGTCCATCAAGTCTAGAATAACTTCATCAGGTGGATTGCCATCAAGGACAACACATGCAAACAATCTCATGTCTTCATCTTCATTAAGTGGGTTGCCATCAAGGACAACACTCTGCATCATATTGCCAACAATCTACCCCTTTGGACTTGATGGCAACCACGATGGTGTTTGGTTACCACAACAGATAGGTACATTAAGAATACAATGACACCATGTCACTCTCCTCCTTTGACATCAAGGGCAAAGGGCGGATCAAAACCAACACACTCTCCCCCTTTTTCTCCTCATGTAGAAGAAGCGTTTGATCTCCCCCTGAGTTCATGCTGAATCTTCAAACATACATGACTCTATGAACTTCCTATCACAAAAGACTCATACTTACATCAAATATCCAACCAAGTGAATTTACATATGGGACTCAAGTACCCAACCAAGTGGGTTTACAAAATTTGACTCAGCTACCCAACCAAGTGGGTTTACAAATTGACAAGTCCTTACATGACTGAATATTACAATTTTACATCTTGGGTCTCAACAAGACCTTTTCATCAAATTACAAATATGACCATTTATGACCAACACTAGAAAGTCCTCAAGAAAGAGAACATATTTCAGAACCATCATAATGCCAACAATGCATTATACTTAGCAAAGCTAATGCTCCCCCTGAATTTGTGCATCCAAGCATCCTTTCCATATGACTAAGGCTCCCCCTTAGTTTGTGCATCCTGAACACTTTCACCAACAAATCATCAAGGCATCTTTATCAAAACATTAGAAATAGAATTATGAGAACTGAAACATCACCAGAGATACCAAACAGCACTACAGCTGTGCTGAAGAAAGCTGACCCCAAACAGAAATTTATCAGCAACCAGACATACGTGGTTTTATGTGCATGAACTCGCGCATATACGCGACTGTGTTTCAGGAAATCCACGTATCCAATACCATCTTCTATATTTTAACCAGATCCGATCCTCTGTGAGGAAAAGACAGTGTTCAGCTTCTTTCTGAGATATTTGAATGCTTCCCTGGAATACAGATAGATAGAACAGTGTAGTTTTGTCTTCAAGTAGCATAAGCTCATTCGTAACCAAGCCTTCATATTCTTTGCAGCATCAATACATTCTTTCCAAGAGAATTTATCATACCAGAACAACATCTTCACATAAGTGTCAAGAAATCATCCATGTGGTCCAACATCAACCATGATCTTTAAGATTTAACATGAAGTAACATATGTAGGGAAAAGTTCTCAACCATAGTAACAAACTCTGCATGATCTATTCTTATTTCTGAATCAAATGACTTCAAACTCATCCATGTGCGAGCACAAAAGATACTTTTCAGCAAACAGGGCTCAAAATCTCATCATAATAAACCATATACCAAGTCATCATCATTTGATCATGAGTATCACAATAACCAAAGAATAAGCAGTCATAGTGCCAACAATACAATCATTAGTATTCAACCTGTTGTTCCTCCTTAACTTGTGCAACCTGAACATCTTCAACAGCAAGTCATCAGCAACAATCTCTGCATGAACTGCCCTTATCTCCGAATTATAAGACTTTCATCTCAGCAACGAATGTTCTTCATCAAAAAGTAAATAGGACTCATCCATAATCTTCAACATAAGACATCAAGTATTATATCATCATTATTTAGAAATGAGAAATTAAGCTGATACAGAGTCAATAATACAGTTATTAACAATCAGACTGATACTCCCCCTGAACCTCTACTCTAGATCTTCAGCTATCATATAAATTCTCTTACCATCAATGCATACGCAACTGTGTCTGCTGGAACTAGCATGTATACGCGACTTTTGTTCATCGAACCCATGTATGGAAAGTGAAGCATAGAAATTTTTCACATTCCTTCATCTCCCCCTGAACTTGTACTTCCTGTACCTGTCTTCTTCATATCAGATGCTCTGTCAGAAATACATATAACTAGAAAAATCAAATCAACCATGAGAGTCATCATACGTTGCTCCCCCAGTGACGATACATTACTAAATCTCATAATGTATCCCACATCATTCCTGCAGTCAATCAGAGAAGTAAGCTTCAGAAGCGGATGACTGCAGTAGGGTCAATATTCCCTACGTTTCTGATCGGTCCTCCATCTTTTTCCAGATTTGTTTGAGCTTTCTATTTGTGTGCTGGAAGTTATCCAATTTCTCATATCTGTTCAACCTACATTCCTTTTCTACATGTCCATACTTGTTACAAGAATAACATATCATGTGTCCAGAAAAATAAGCATAAGAATCATAATGAGTATTTCTAATCTTCCTCCTTTTACAATCAGCTGCTTTATGTCCATACTTGTTACATGAAAAACAATATCCTTTGAAGAAACCAAAGAACCTTTCTATGTATGATCTGTTAGTTTGTGGCTGAAGTGATCTGCTCCTGCAATTTGCTGCAACATGCCCATAATTATGACATTTAAAACATTCAACATTATTGACTGATTTCCTTTGAGATTTCATCATTGTTGGTTGACCTTTTGTCTCTTTCAACACTTTAGGTTTAGCATTGACATCCTCTGAATTTTTAGCACTTCCTTGTGAGCTAGATTCTCCTTTAACAGTTTCATGGAAACCAAGGCCAAGTTTGATAGCAGGAGACCTTTGATTACTCAGAATATTGTCCAAAATATTAGTACTATCTTGAAACCTCAAAAGTTTAACCTTTTCTTCTAATTTACCTTTGAGAATGTTTACCTCAACCTCCAAGGCTTGACATTGCTTTGTCATGCTTTCTTCCTTCCTTCTTCCATCTTCTACTTGATCCTTCAGATTTAGAATCTCTTCTTTCAACCATTTTTCGTTTTCTTCACATGTTTGTTGCAGCTCTTCATTCTTCTTATTTGATTTTTCCAGATCTTCTTTGAGAGAGATGATTTCTGCTTCAAGGCCTTCCTTTTCAAATGGTTGTAGAGGTTCCTCATTCTTCTTACTTGATTCTTCAAGATCTACTTGTAGAGAGATGATTGCAGCTTCAAGTCCTTCATTCTTCTTGCTTGATTTTTCGAGATCTGCATTTAGATCGTTGATTTCTGCTTCTAGTTCTTTAATTTGATTGGATGCATAAGTATGAAACCTTTGATACTTGTCCACCTGTCCATTCAGCATTTCTATTTGTTTTTCCATTTGAGAGATCATCTCTTTGTAGATAGTTTCTTGCTTATTAGATGAACTTTGTAGTTCTTCAACTTTAATCTTGAGAGCTTCTTCTAGATCCACAACTTTACTTTCATTATCTTCAGTATTGTTTGCACAAAGAAGATTATTACAAGGACCCCAATCACTACCTGATTCATCTTCTTCAATTTCTGCTATACATGTTTTCTGAGATATCTCCTTGCTTTGAGTAGCCTTCTTCTTTTGCTTCTTTGCCATGAGTACTTTCAGATCATGGTCAGAATCTTCTTAATCTTCACTGGACACTTCATCATCATCTTCATTTACATAATAACTCTTCCTCTTTTCAAATTGTTTCCCTTTACCATGTTTTTCTTTATAAGGACATTTAGCAGCATAGTGACCAACTTTTCCACACTCAAAACATTTGAAGGGAAGCTTACCTTTGAATCTTCCAGTACCCAGTTGGAGTTTTCTCACGAAATTCGCTTCTTCTTCTTCGGATATATAGCTGGATTCCTTGACAACTTCCTTTTCTTTTCCTTTTGCAGATGCCTTAAAAGCAGCTTCTTTGATTTGAGAAGGACCTCCTTGTCTCATTTCAAAAGAATTCAGAATACCATGTAATTGAACAATAGTAAGAGTTTGCAGATCTTGCCTTTCCTCAATAGCTGAAACTTTAGAATCAAATTTTGAAGTCAAGGATCTTAAGACTTTTTCCACCAGAGTAGTATCGGCTATGGTTTCACCCAAATTTCTCATTCGATTTACAATATCATCTAGACGTAAAAAGAAACTGGCAATACTTTCATCACTATGCATCCTTAAATTTTCATATTCAATTCTGAGAGTTTGGAGTTTTGCACTTTTTACCTTTGTATCTCCTTCATAGCTCAGAATGGATTTGTCCCATATTTCTTTTGCTGAATTTAGCTACATCACTTTAGCAAATTCTGGTTCAGACATGCTTCCCAATAAGACATTCACTGCTTTGGCATTGATTTCATACTTCTTTCTTTCAGCCGCATCAGTAGGAATACTTGCCGGATATTGATAGCCTTCTTCCACGATTGCCCATACTTCTACACCAAGACTTTGCAGATATGCTTTTGTTCGTACCTTCCAGAATATCAGATTGCTTCCATTGAATAGAGGTGGCTTTAGAGACATTACTCCTTGACTTCCCATTGCGACGGATCTCCTTCAAGCGATCAAGCTTCTGCAGAAGGACCTCCCTCTGATACCAATTGTTGGGAAAAATACTGAGAGGGGGGGGTGAATCAGTATTTACTGCATATTCAAAAATTTTTACTTTTTCATTCCTTTAAAACCCATACGCTACTTTGCTGAAGCCAACTAGTGTATACACGCGGATATCCTTCATAAAACTCGCGTATACACAGAGATCTAATTATGCCATTAGTTCTTCACTTATATCATTCCATCATTCATTCATTAGATGCTCTATAAACAGTAAACATGTGCAGTAAGAACAGAATAAACCATCACACAAAGCATCACACATGAACACCAGGATTTTTAGGTGGAAACCCAAGTCGGGAGAAAACCACCGCTGCAGTTGCTCAAACTTCAATATTTTATTATAGAGAAAACATCTTACAACATATGTGCTGGTGCAGACTCCTACCAGCACGCAGGCACCCACCTGCGCTCGTTTACCAGCCTCTCCTTGAAGGGAGCTCCAACCCCCTGACTCGTTTACCAGCCTCTCCTGGAAGGGAGCTACGACCCCCTGCTCTCGTTTACCAGCCTCACCTGGAAGGGAGCTACAACCCCCTGACTGAAGGCTACAACCCTCAGCACCTCTATGGACCACGTTTCATCAATTTTCACAATGGATCCAAAGCTTCCTTTAGGACACAACTTGCAGGCCATGTTTCATCATATTTTCAGACTGGACCCACTCCACATATTTAAGCTCCATCATACAACGAAACTGAAACAGACAACTCAGAACTGTAGAATACAGATAGCAGCAACACAGCAGAATAGATCAGACATTTCATACCCCATGCTTCAGCAAACCCTAGTTTGCATACGCGCTTTCCTTTCACTGATACCGCGTATATACGCGTCTTCTACCATACAAACCCACGTATACTTCTGTACAGATTACAGAGCTAATTTCATTGCGCATACGCGCTTTCTCTTCAGTGAAGGCGCGTATATACGCGCTTCCTCTGAGGCGAACTAACGTATGGTTCTTCAGACATTTAGGTCATTGAAATTCTTCAGAACAGATACATCACACAGATTTAACCCTTTGCTTCAGACAGATGTTCGCCTTAGATCTAATCATTCCATAAATAGATCTAGCAAATACAGATACATTTCAGATCTAGATATCCCGCTTCATCATTTCTTCATTGGTGCATCATAGATTCAGATCTATCATCAAACCTTTACCCTTTCCATACAGATATACTTCACAGAGAAGTATTCATTCAAGCTCAGACATCTTGCTCCCACACTCATGATTTTCACTATGAATTTCTTCTCTTTATATAGGTTTACCCTTTTTTCAATACCATGAGCCAAAACCACATTACTTCCGATGGTATTCCTGGACGGGGTCATTTAGACGAATCATTACCCAATACAATGGGTCAATACCATGGTTGTTACCCCTGGTTTTGCACTTTTTGAGCGCTTTTTTCCCATACGCGACTTGGCACGTACTTTACCGCGTGCATACGCGACTTCTCCTAGGTAAATCCGCGTATGCCTTGAGACATACTCTTTTCATCATAGATCTAGCACATACTGAATTCATTTCTTCATTGCCTTCTATACTCACTATAGATACATCAGATTTACTTCACCAAGAACATATTCTATCAAGCACAACTTCATCAAGTAAGTTGCCATCATCTTCATCAAGTGGGTTGCCATTCAAGGACAACACTCAGCATCATATTGCTAACAAACATCATTTCACATCAGATTTACATCATTACCAAGTCCATCAAGTCAAGAATAACTTCATCAGGTGGATTGCCATCAAGGACAACACATGCCAACAATCTCATGTCTTCATCTTCATTAAGTGGGTTGCCATCAAGGACAACACTCTGCATCATATTGCCAACAACCTTTTCTATAGAGCATAATCAAACCTCATACTTACATTGGGATGAGGAAGGGTTAGACTCTGAGGATTATAGGTTGGGATTCGAAAATGCCATCATGCAGGTTCGAGAACAATATGAACTTAGAAGCAAAAATAACATGGACACTCCCAAAACAAAATCCTCTACAATCAAAATTAAGAAAAGACCTGAAAAGACTCCTAAAGTGACTGTTGAAAGTAACAAATCAACAACTGAAAGTTCTGGAAAAAAAGAAAAGAAAAAGACATCCAAACTAATAATAAACCAAGTCAAGAAACTAGCAGCACTGGCATTGCAGCTAATGCTCCTGATAAAACAGCTTCAAACATTGTACATAGTGAGAATCAGCAAGTTGATTCTGCCAATAAAATAATGGCCAGTAAAACATAATTGAACCTTTCAAAAAGTCAGTTTCCTTTCAATTTGGAAAGTGAGATAGCCAAAATCAAAATTTTTGCTCCTCTCACTGAGTTGGCTACTTAGGATATATATAAAGGTCAAATTATGAAAGCTTTAAACTTATGAGAAAATAGTGAAATTTTCAATTTAAATGATGATCAACCTGCTCTCTTGTTTGGCCCAAAAATTGAAGGGAAATTTCAGGAAGGAGTGATACCTCCTTTTTATGTCAGCCTCAATATCCATGAAAAAATTCTGCATAATGTTATGCATGATTCTGGGGCTTCACACAACCTTATGCCAAAAGTGATTATGGAGAAGCTAGGCCTAGAGATAACCAAACCTTATAAAGATTTATATTCCTTTGACTCTAGCAAAGTGAAGTGCCTTGGCCTAGTCAAAGATCTTTGTGTGAATTTGACTCAAATCCCAACCAAGTGCATGGTTATGGATGTTGTAGTGGCAGATGTACCTCCTAAGTATGGCATGTTGCTATCAAGGTCATGGGGTTCCAAGATGAAAGGTACAATGCAGATGGACGAGTCATATGCCACTATCCCTGTCTTTAGCCAGCTTAGAAGATTGTATAGAGAGGCACACATGAAATTCATGGTTAGTAACCCTGAGAAACCTGAAAATTCACCTCTCTACTCTATCCACACTGATCTGGACTCTTTTATCCTTTACAATGATGAATTCACAGATGAGCCAGAGCTAAAGGACAGAAATCCAAATAACAGAGTAGAAGCCACCAATTCGAACATAATGGCAGTGCTAGAAATAGAGGAAAACAAGAGAGAAACCCTTGAACAGTGTGATGAATCAAAAAATCGGAGTGAACAAAACCAAGATTGCAAACGGAAAATTACTCATCACTCTTAACTCCATGAAAGTCCTAAAGAACAAAACATAACACTACACAATGGTGAACATAGCATTAGGGATGAAATTGATAGCCATTCTGCAAACAATCCCTTATGGGAAATGAACTTTGATGGATCTTGTACCAGAAAGAATGCAGGAGCTGGTGTATGGTTTCACAATACTCAAAGAAATTATGCTGAAAGTCATGCCTTCAAGATAGATTTTAAGTGCACAAACAACATCACAGAGTATGAGGCTTTCATCTTAGGATTGCATCTCTTGAAAAAACTAGGAGCTAAGAGAATAGTTGTTCAAAGAGACTCAGAATTAGTCATCAAACAACTGAATGGAGAATATACTGCAAAGAATCCTAGGTTAAGGGCATACAAAAATGATGCCATGGATTTTCTAAAAACGTTTATATAATATGAACTTGTGTTTGTTCCCAGGAGCCAAAGCATAATTTCAAATGGATTGGCCTGCACTGCTAGTTCATATCAGAAATTCCCTAGTGAAAAACAGATCATTATCCAAACAAAATATAGACCTGCAGTGCCAGATAATGAGAAATATTGGTAGGTCTTTGAGGGTGAAAAATAGATAGAGGATTTATTACTTTGTAGGAATGAGTTTGAAATACCCGATTCAGACTCTAAATCCGATGAAAACTGTTCAGATAAAGAGCCCCCTGATGAAGAAAAACCATCCCCTAATGTAGAGATAAACATGTTAAACAAAAAATTTGAAAATCAATCGAAAGAATACATAAACGCAGAGAAAGAAGACATAGAGGTGTTGCAGTCCAAAGATAATAACATACCCAGAGGATTAGCACCCCTAGAGGACCTTTTTTATTTTAATGATGTGGCAAAGAAACCCACTATAGAACACACCGAATCACATGTTGAAGAATGAAATATAGGCAGCAAAGATAAGCCTCAGATGATTAAATTGGCCAAAAATTTGCCAGCACACATCAAAAAGAAATACATTGATTTATTTAAAGATTTCATTGATGTGTTTGCTTGGAGCTATGAGGACTTAAAAGCCTATGACACAGATATTATACAGCATAAGATCCCATTGAAAGAAAACCAAAAACCCTTTAGGAAAAAGCTGCGCAGAATTAACCCAGTACAGCTGCCTCTAGTGGAAAAGGAAATAAAAAAATGTACGAGGCAGGAATCACAGTGCCTGTAAGGTTTTCTGATTGGGTTTCTAACCTTGTAGTTGTAAGGGAAAATACAGGAGAGATCAGAAAATGCATTGATTTTAGAAACCTTAACAGAGCCTCCCTAAAAGATAATTACCCTTTACCCAAAATGGAACACATCCTATAGAGGGTAGTTGGTGCAAAGAGGATTTCTCTGTAAGATGGTTTTTCAGGGTATAACCAGGTCTTAGTACTCCCAGAAGACCAACTAAAGACAACTTTCACCACTCCATGGGGCACGTTCATGTACGTGAAAATGCCTTTTGGAAAAATGAACGCTGGTGCAACCTTCCAAAGAGCTATGGACATCGCATTTTCTTAGGAAATAGGGTACTTCATTGTAAATTATCTTGATGACATAAAATTTTATTCAAAAACTGATGAAGAGCACCTGAAACATCTGAGAAAGTTTGTTGAAAAGTGCAGAAGGTTCGGGCTATCTTTAAATCCCAAGAAACTGTATTTTGCCTTCAAGAAGGTAAGCTTCTAGGCCATATTATATCAGAAAAGGGGATTAAAATAGACCCAAAAAAATTTGAGGGAATACTGCAGATTAGCCACCCAAGAAACATAAAATAATTGCAGTACTTTATCGAGAAAATTAAATTCTTAAGGAGGTTTATTCCCAACTTAGCAAAACTCCTGACAAATATGACAAACATGTTTAAGAAAGAAGTAGGAGTTAAATGGAATCTAGAGGCCAAAAAATATTTTGAATTAGTTAAACATGCACTCACCTGGGCACCAGTCCTAATCAACCCTGATTTTTCAAAAGATTTCCTTATATTCTCCTTTGCATCAGAGCATACCGAGGTCACTGTCTTGTTGCAGAAAAATCCAGAGGGATAGGAACAACCAATCACTTTCTTTAGCAAAGCATTGAGAGATGCACCCTTGAAATATAACATAATGGAAAAACAGGCTTATGCTTTGGTAAATGCCTTAAAAGATTTTAGGGTGTATATTCTACATTCTCACATCATTTCTTATGTGCCTAACATAGTGGTGAGAGATTTTTTGTCACAAGATCCAGATGGAAAATGAGGTAAATGGATTGCAGTGATATTAGAGTATGATTTGGAGATCAAACCCACAAAACTCATCAAGGGTCAAGGCTTAGCTCAATTGATCGCTGAATCTAACTTACAAGCCCTTGACATAAACATGGTATATGCCTTGGACGAACATAAAGGACTGCCTGCTCCTACTGTTGAAGAACAATTCCAAAACTCACCTTGGTATGCTGACATCTTGTATGTGCTTACAAATCTTAATGCTCCTCCTGATTTATCAAAGAAAAAAGCAAGGTTTTTAAAGCTAAAAGCTAGAAATTATTGCATTTTAAATGAATGTTTATACTAGAAAAATGAAAATTGTTTGTTGCTTAAATGTCTTCTTGAAGTTGATGCAGAGAGGGTTAAACATGAGTTCCATGAAGGAGAGTGTGGAGGAAATTTATACTAGAAAACCACAGCCAACAAAATCCTTAGGGCTAGCTTTTACTAGCCCACATTTTTCCAAGATGTACATAAAATGATAGTTGCCTGCCATAAGTGCCAAATCTTTTAGGGCAAAAGAAAACTCCTCCCTTTACCATTACAACCCATCACTGTTGAAGCCCCTTTTCAACAGTGGGGCCTAGATTTTATAGGAGAAATCCATCTTGCTTCTTCTGCCCAACACAAATGGATTCTCACAGCCACAGACTATTTCACAAAATGGATAGAGGCCATACCTTCCAAGAATACCACAGGTTCCATCATCATAAAATTCCTTGAAGACCATATCCTATCTAGATTTGGTTGCCCTAGGAAGATCATTACTGATAATGCTACTGCTTTTGGTTCCAAAAAGATGATTGATTTTTGTCACAGGTATCAGATTGCACTTGGTCATTCTACTGATTATTATCCTCAAGGAAATGGGTTAGCAGAATCATCAAATAAAAGTTTGGTGACCATCATCAAGAAGCTACTTGAAGAGAATAAAAAATCGTGGCATAACAAGTTGGTGCATGCTCTGTGGGCAAACAAATTGACTACAAAGAAATCCATTGGCATGTCACCATACCAGCTTGTTTATGGGGCTGATACAGTGTTCCCTACCAGCCTAGGGGTACCAGTGATAAAATTAGTCCAAGAAATACAGTCAGAAGAGGAAATCATGGTGAGGAGGATTAATCAAACTATACATCTCCAACAGACAAGGGAAGAGATCTACAATAGAACTCAAAAGGTGCAAGAGAAAATAAAAAAATTGTTTGACAAAAGAACAAAAGCTTGTGACTCCAAAATTGGAGAAAAGGTGCTCAAATGGGACTCTAGAAGGGAAGATAAGGGTATGCATGGAAAATTTTATAGTTTGTGGCAAGGCCCTTACATCATCCAATCCACCATTGGTCCCATTGCCTTTTTTCTGCAAGAGTTAGATGGTACAGATCTATTTGGGGGTCCTGTCAATGGCAGGATGCTCAAACATTACTACTGCTAAAGTTTAGAGTTCAAAGTTTTCACCTCCATTGTAAATGCCATTGCTTTGTTCAGTTTTAAATAAAAAACAAAAAATACAAAAAAAGAGAGAAAAGAAAAGGTTCAGACAAGCTCAAAACTTGAACCTCTGAAGTTCCAAAAGAATGGCTCAAATCAGCTCAAAACCTGAGCCAAAGAAAGGAAAAAGTTGGTTCTAATATGCTCAAAATCTGAACCAGCAAATAAAGAAGAAGAATCAGCTCTAATAAGCCCAAAACCAGAGCTAAAATGAAGAAGAAAGTGACTCTAACAAGCTCAAAATATGAGTCACATGAGAAAGAACGATGCTCTAAAGTTTCACAATTGCAAGCCTTCAAAATTTTGGTTTCAGTTTCCTGCAAAGTTCACTTCATGTGCAGCTGTCTTTATGCCATGGACCCACAACAAACCAGACAGTCTAATCCTGGTTTGACTATTTTTAAACTTCTGTCTTAGAATGTAGAGAAAGAAATCTCCTAGACAGTTTAATCCTAACAGATATTAGTGTAGGTAGAGAAGCTATGAGGACAACTGTCTAATCTGGTCTCATGGAGGACTAAGGGTAGAATTAGATTAGTTTTTCCTGCTTTCAATAAAAAAAATTGATGAAGAAGGTCTGCAAGTCTAAATGCACCTTGAAGAAAAAATGTTAGGGCTATAGGATGGGTAGGTAGATTGTTTGGGAGAATATTTTATGCTGACTTAATATCCTTCATGTTTGTAGCAGCTGATCAAAGAAAAAAAGGATGGTCAAATATCAAGCATCTGGCCTACTTCCAAAGATTAATTTCTGAACTTCTTGACACCTTCAAGAAGGTGCCATCCCCATGTGGAGCCACTATTAGCCACCTATAAATTTTTTTCAAGCAAACAGGTGGCTAAATATGTTTCTGAGTCTTCAAAAGATAAATTTCCTCTGAAAATATATCATGTTTGAAGCCTCCATGTGTGTTTTTCCTTTGAAAAGATCTTCACTGCTGTTTCCATCAAAAAAGCCTCACTGTTTTGTGAAAAAAATGCTCAAAAGGCCTCTGTAATTGCCCATTTTCGCTCATTTCCCTTCATTTTCATTAAGCCTCCTTTCCCTCTTTAGAACCTCCATATCCCTCTAAAAACCTCCAAAATCCTTTTAAACCTTATGGCTCCCTTCATTTGGTTTAAAAATCCATTTTTCCCCTTTACCGAAAGCCAAAAAATCCCTTGAAAAACACTCATTTTGGCTTAAAAACACCCTTTTTTCATTGAGGCATTAAGCCCCTTTCGGCTTAGCCCTAAGCCCCTTCTCCACATATAACTGGGCGCCAGAACCAGGTGCTAACCCCATCGCGCAATCGGACTCAGAGCTTTTTGTATCGTCTTTTCCTTTGTTTCTTCTAAATTTCCGATCCGATGAACATTTGTTCTATCGACCTCCGCTTCAATATTGACCGTCGATCTTTCGAAGATCTAACGGCCAGTGCTAATCGCCAATCGCAAAAGTATTAAGAACCATCCCATTGTATCCTTCGATCTTTGATCCCCGATTGAATCCTGACCGTCCATCCATACAGATCCGACGGTTGAGACACCATCGCACTCCGCTCTTGAGCCCAACATCATCGCTCCGCTGATTTAATCTGGACCGTTGAATCCACAAGAACCAACGGCCCAGATTTAATCATGCTCCACTCATTTTCCCCTCGTCATCTCCCCTCCAATGAAATCTTGACCGTTGATCTCTGCTCTGATCCGACGGTCTATGCATAATCGCAAATTCAAAACCTCAGAGTTTTGGCCCCCTGCCTCTCTCCGATGTGATTAGATCTCAGTTGTTCATTCTGATAGATCCAACGGCTCTCCTTCTCCCCACCCATTCACTTTCCCCTTTGCCTCCGCTTTCTCTTTTAAATCTCTACCGTCCATTCCGTAGATCTGACGATCAGCGTTTAAACCACCCTGGACTTTTCCCCACATTACTGACCATCCATCTTTCCATATCGCACACTATCCTGCATCGTCAGATCTCCCCATCCTACATCCAACGGCTGAGGTGCATATCGCGTGATTTTAGTGTCTGACAATTAAAGTTTCAAAATAACGCGATGAAATTGGTTTTGGGGGGGACACATGTCAGGCGGCGAGGCATATCATGTTCTTTTGGAAAAATTTCTAAACCACTCTAAAGTTGTGCGAAACCAGTAGTTTTTCTGTTGAAGCCACCTCTTCCCCTTTGCTCCCGAAAGCTCCATCTGAAGATCTCGACTGTTCATTTGATCTAGATCAATGGTCCACATTTTATCGTGTCTTCATTCATATCCAATTCATCAGACCTTCCAAATAACTTCATCGGAAGATCTCCACCGTAGATCTCTTCCAGTGAATCGACGGTCTACATTCAATCTCCCTCCACCCTCTCAGTCCCACCACCAAAAGCCCCGATATCCTTCATTTTACCCTTTTTCCTTTGTATTCGCCCAAACATTAAACTTTGTGGTTTAACACTAAAGGTATTTTCTTCTACCTAATTCAGTCTAAACCACTGCACCGGTAAATCCTAACTGTTGATCATCATCCATCAGTCTAATCGGACGGTCTAAAACCCTCCTCGCACAAGACTTTCACCAGGCCAGTTTCTTCCATTCCGTAGTGATTTTCAGCCGATTTTCCACTGCTTCCACCATTTCCATTGCTGCAACACCGTTTCCTTAGCCCTCCAGAGCATTCCTCCCCCTCCCCCATTGATTTCTTAACATGTGTATCGTGTTTTTTCAGGGTTACAGATAGTGAAAATCACTCTCTGTCTCACTATCACAGACAGGGTAATACAGGGTGTAGAATGCCATTTTTTCACAGCTGAAGATTGTAGGGAAGGTGCCTGTGAGGGGTTGAACGTGATTTTTAGTAAATATCTAGTTATTAACTCTGTTCCAACCTTCAATGCCATTGAAACCTGTGTATCCACAGACAAGACAGAAGAGAAGCGACAAAGAGTATTAGTGAAGGATTAAAGAGATTTAAAGTCTGTTATTGAAGATTAATATCACAATCCAGTGTTTCAAGGACGAAGATACATATTGAAGACCTTATAAATGATCCAAAAGGCTAATAAGGCCTAAAAGCACATGAAGCAAACCATATCAGCGTTTTCACATCAGCAGAATGTTCTTTCCCAAGAAAGGACAAGTTCCCATAATGTTTTTATTCTCCACCAAATTCCTGAGAAGATTATCACCGTGACAGAAGTCCTAAGATTTCCAGAGCATTAGTTACACAGTATGGAAGGCTTGAAAGTCATTTATCTACCTTACTTGTCCTACTTTACAAATGGAGTACCAACTTCCAGAGAGTACTTCAAGAACATACCTTTGGAGTTATTATCAGCCTGTCGAAGACTACTAATTCACCCAAAGAGTACTTAAAATCAAGATGGGATATTAAAACAGAATGGGCCTCAAGCACTCTTCTTCCTTTGTTTTAATGTTTCATTTAAATTTCTATCTAACTCTACAGCCACTCTTTCATCTATAAGAACTCTTCATAAATACATTGTAAATGTTGGTTAATCATGGATTGTAAGTTGTTTCATTGAGATAGAGTTATGTGTATAAGTTGTAAAATAGGCTTGGAGATGATTTCTGGTTGATATCAAGCTATTGGAAAATGATGTATGTGACTGGTGTTGCTCTTTAATATGACAAGCATGTTCTTTGGATCCTGATCTCAATCAGTGGTGAAGTGTTCCATATTTTGTTGTTTTTTCCCATCTCTTATGCATCACATTTCATTTCTCTGATAAGAATCAGTAATCGAGCTTAGGATATACTGATGTAAAGTACCCTAATGCTTCCTGCTCTTCTTATATTTGATGCTTTCTACTAATTGTGTAATCTAAGAATTAATTCAAGATAATTTAACCAGTATAGCAGTTGGTTTTACCCATGCTTGCTGATGAATGAATTTAGAGTCTGTTTTTAGATGTTCTTCTCTGGTTTTAACTGAAAGAATTGGGAAAATGGGAGATTTAGAGTTATTTCTGTCTCACTAGGGTCCTTTTCCAATATTTTTCCTTTCTAAGATCCCTTAAGTTGAATGTCAAAAGCAGAGAAGGTTAAAAGTCTTTCTCTGATATCAGGCTTCATCTTGTGTCCATCTTGAATGTTTTCTATTATCTGAAGAGTTAGCCTCATTAGGAGTTTGATCATAGATGGTTAAGGCATGCCCTGTCCCTAGGTTTGCTCCTAAGTGGTCACCTTTGAAGGTTTCCTTGTCATTCACCTTCATTTCCTTATCATTTCATCCCATTACTATCATCTTAAGAGATCCTCTGATTTAGATGACTAGCCCATTTGAAAGCCTAGGATATTGAATTGCAAGTAAACCCTTTTATGACCCCATTGCCTAATGGACTTGTATTTCCTTTGGTTATCTCCCCATTTCCAAAATCCTTCTTTACTCAATTCTTTTCCTTATACTGAACCCTTCTTTCATGTTTTCCAAACCAAACAACAAAACAAAAGAAAACAACAACCCTTGTGCCCTATAACTAGCCTAATACCTTAAACTGAACTTCAAATATACATATTCCTTTAAATTTATAGAGAGATCCCTCTCTGGATCCAGAGGGGCTAGATCCTGAGATCCCAAAGTGGTTTGATGTTGTCTTATCATTTGGTATTGCCAAATCTTCCAAATTATAGGAACCACAACAAAATGGATGGAGCTCATGTGACTGTTGATCTGATATGTTGAAGAAGGCTAAAGGATGACTGAAGATATGAAGGATGAACCAAAGGTAGCCTTCTCCCCCATGCATTAGGAGTTTTATGTCTCCAAACAACTAAGGATAGGTGATTGCTACTACAAATGAATTTGCAATGCTGATACAAAAATTCAAACATTTGCAAATCTGTGTTGAGATCACCAAACCATTTAGTCTTCAACTGCTACACACCTGTGTGTAATATTTATTATGTGAATAAATTATTTTTATGTCGAACATAATCGAGAATAATTGGATTACTGACCATTGAGGATGTCATTAACCAATGCGAGATATCCCACCTTTGATGTTAATGGGAATCAAGGTGCTAGGTACATTTTACTAGCCATGAATGGATTTGTCGAAGTTGAATGGACCGTAGAATTCATCCACCAAGAAACATTGATTTATTTACTTAGTATATGACAAGAATACTTGCCATTAAGGCATGCACGCTCCCAGGTACCTTATCTAACCCTAACCTTCATCCCAGATAATATGGTAATGTCGATGGGACAAGGCTTGTTGGCAGGCGGGCCTTGAGGAATCCCACATCAACCAACTCGAGTACAAACATAATGACTTGAAAGATACATGATTTGAAGAAATCATATAAATTTAAAAAAATTATTGGGAAGCTTGCTCGCTAGTTACCTGGTTTTCGAGCAAAGCCCCTGTTCAGCTGTGCCAGAAAAGCTGGTTTTTACAAAAGGACTTATTTTTCTCTTTACTATTTTCATTTATTTATTTATTACAATACTAAATTTCCTACTATACTGGAGAAAATTTGTCCTCATTCAAGTGAAACAAAACTTCTAATGAAGCCATGTGTGGATCAAGTACAAAGATATATTCATGCCCAAATTTAACATATAAGATTTAGAAGGTACACGAGCATGAAAAATCAGTAGTTTTAAAAGATGTGATGCAAAGAGTATTTGAATATGAGAGTGGTACTTTTACTGGATTGTCATTTGGAACCAATGCTCGATGTAATCCTAGTGGTATTGGCTCATTTCTTCATTTGAACTACTCTGAAAGCCTTCCTCGTTCATGCCAGGAAAACTTGGATAATTGGTCTCCGGAATGCATACAAGGCTTGTTGTTGGGCATGGTGAGAGTTCCTCAATCCCAGGTTTAGTAGGATGCTCCTAATCGGATTTGGTACATGGTTCATCAATCTCTTTGGCAGACAGGCAAGGGGAGTCAAGGGAGACTTCCAAATCCATTTCTGGTTGTGGAGAGATAGATAATTTCTGGAATGCGGTCAGGATGAACTCCTCCTAAGAGGAAGATATCCCAGTTACTTCTAGGATTTGAGAAATTAATTCGAGGGACATTATTTAAGCTCTCAATCACTCTTGAATTTCTCCTATTGGTTAATGATCCTTGTCTCACAACATGGATTAGTAACTAGGGGTTTTTACATCACCCCAAAAATGTTTTATCTTTAAAGAGCTTGAAATTTTAATCTAAATGAATAAAAAATACTAATCGCAATAAAACTTACCAAACTTTCTTACTTGGACAACAAAACTTTAGATCAACCCCACCATAGTGGATGCGTCGCTCTTCACTCACGTCTTACCATACACTCTCCGCCCTTTGATTGCCCTGAAACTAAGATGACACAAAAACTTGTGAAAGAAACTTTTCTCTAATCCCTTTAGCACCTCCCCAGAGATGACGCCAAAAATTGTTGGGGAAATTACAGTGTGTTATAATTTCCAACATTCAATTATCAATACAGGGTCGTAAGACTTAGAGGCACAAGCGCAGGTAACATAGGATCAAAGCATCTAACCTAAACAAGAGTAATAAATCAAATTATTGTCTAAGTACAAAATCACAACTTAAGAAAGGAGGCTTATCAAACTAAATGCAAACCCGAATCACTACTCTATTTAGATCATAACCTAACTAATTCAAATAGTAAGGTAAACAAACAACTAATCTTCAAGTTTCTCAAAAATTAAAATATGATAACCTAAGACATACTTTATTATAACTTAGGCATCTTGATTCAATACTTAAAAATAACTTGAATTGAAATCTAGAACTGAAAAAAAATAAAAAAAATCTATTATATACTATTGCTAGAAACAATTCAACTGAAACTAATCTAATTCTTGGGATCACACAAATAAATAAGCATTGAAACTTATCTCTTAATCCTATATATTTTACACCTTTAATTCTACAAATATTGAAAACCAAAAGGCAACTTCAATTAATTCTTCTATTATACTCTACTTAACATACTCAAATTCAAAAATACTTCAAAAAGGGAAAACAAAATTTTATTTTCTAATTCATAAACTATTCTAACTAAACACAAACAATTTTATACTACACATTTCTTAAAATATGAAATTTAAACTAAATTAGATCACTCCCAAAACAAAGCTAGAAACACTCCTTTCAGATTTATAAATGAAATGCATAATCTCACACCAACTATACTCAATGCGAAATATACAATCTGATTTTGTACCTAATGTAGAAAAATGAATACAAAATGTTGAATCTAAATTTGTACTTAAAACTCAATATGAAATCTGATTTTGTACTTAACACAAAAAATTCATAGTAATGCACACTGTGTTATAATCATGAATTAATACTTCTCTGATTGTGTTGAGTTCAGAATCAACAAGTTTGAAGTTCCATTACTTATAGCATTACAAACATAGTGCTACATGTTTGTGAAATAAACAAAGCATAAACTCATAACCAATCCTTGCGCATCCTTGAATTAAAAGTGCCTTTTAAATACTCCTTCATTACGCAATTACATTACGATAACTAATGACATGCTAAGATTCATTATCCAACAAAATCTATGTTGATCTCTATCAATACTTTGTAAATCAATCAACATATTAACTCATATGCACGCTTGATTAAATCCACTCGAAAACGATTTGAAATTGAAATGGTTGAGCAAATATTTCATAAAATAAACAAGAAATTCTCTTGTTTCCTATAATACATGAAATCGAAATATTCATAAATACTCTTTTGCTAAATTAAAGTGTAAACCACACAAAGCCACATGATTGCTAGATTGGAAGATAAACCATAATAAATATGAAATTTCTGAAATGAAACACACAATAACTAAATTGAATCAAAACACACATACAAAAATAAAAGGAAGCTCATCGAGATGGTATTGGTGGGCCTTTTCCAAGTCCAACCGGTGGCTTTAAGAAAACTCACAGGATAACGAGATGTGGCTCACAACATCAGAAAGTTAATATTTATATTAATGGTTGTCAATATGAGTTACAAACAAATATGAGAGATAGCAAACATAATTAAAACTTACACAAAAGGATGACAAAGCTAAAAATTCAGTTCTATTACATAATCACCTTCTTACATTTTCCTCCAGTGTACATGTTGAGCATCAGCTTTATACATAGTTGTTGATGAAAACAAAGCATTGCTATCTTACTACCCAAAGAAAAATATAACATCAAGCTAAACGATGTCATATCCAATCTTCTAGAGAGCCTTCGAATAGACTATCGTTGGATTCATTCTGATCAATGCATGGATGGAGGAACTGCTTCCATGTTTAGCACAAGGTCATTTATAAAAAAGCGTTTAGAACCAAACCTGACTTGACTCGTTCAGACTGAACCCGACCCTGCATGTTTAGACCAAACTCGACCCTACATGTTCAGATTGTTCACGATTCAATACTTAAGATGTCATTATGTACTTAAGAAGTGTTTTGACCCTAACTTCCTCTTGGTGATGAATTTTTCCAAATGGTTTCTAGATTTCCTGAAAGAGGGTATTTTGAACACGATCCAATTCTTGGAATGTCAATATTCTTCACCATTTGATCAAAAATGAGATTCCAACCAATAGAAACTAGCTTAATTGAGTCATGAAGAATTTCGACAATGAAACCCTGCGACAAATGAACTTAGCAAAACTGTCATTAGAAAATCATGACTAAATCATCTCTATTCATAGAAAAGCTAAGAAACCTAATGATAATCAACCACAAGGCGTAATATATGAATTGGAGACAAGTGATGGAATTATGGTGTGAAATAAGTGTAAAAGTGTCGGGATTTAGGGTATGAATAATGGTTTTGTATGATGGAAAAAATGGGCATTTTCGAGGCCCAACAAATAGAAACCATGGATTGATAATTTAGTGAAAGTAATTTAACCAATAAATAAAATATCAAACATTTATTGGCATTGTTTTTGGGGAAGTATACATAGGTTTTTACTTTTAACTTAGGATGGCTTTCCATTTACACAACTTTGTTTAGAAGGAGCGGTAAGATGAAAGGTAAGAACCTACTCATCATGATTGTGGGATTCTTCCTAATCAGAGTTATTGCAATTTCATTTCATCATAATTTCATTCATTCTTATATGCATAGTTAAAACTCATATTAAAATCATTTAGGATGCATGTATAGAGAATAATATTCTAGAGGTATATTTGGTAAAGGACATCGTTCGATTCCAACATCACCAACCATCCCTGCTAGACCATGTAGTGCCACACCACCTTCCATTACACGTTTTCCATCATTTTCAGTTAGATTAAGACTCCCTAATGTAAAAAATTGGAAATTCTACCTAAAGAATCACCAACTTCATCTATAGAAGTTGTGGTAGAATAAACTACAGCCCAACTTAAGGAGTCATATTCCTTTCTTCAACAGGTGAATAAATCATTGGATAAGATTTATAGGTACCTAGTGAAGAGGGAGAAGAAGAAAAAACTTTTATTTAAGAACCATTAGTATAGGATCTAGTAGAAGAGGAACTAGTTGAAAACAAATCTATTGAGGAACCCTATAAAATCTATGAATAATCTACAATGGTAGATGGAGAAGGAAAGGTACATAATGGAGAGGAAAGACCACAAATTGGTGGAGGTAAAAAAGGTAGAATACCACAAGTAGGTGGTGGGGGAGATCGAGGTAGAAGAGGAGATGATGGATGATTTCATGAAGATCATGATCCTTTTGGATTCCTGTTGGAGTGGGGTCCCCTGGGGTACATTTTTAGGTTAATTTTTGTCTATGTTTGTTGTGTGCACTATGAAAAAGAGTCAAAGGAGCTTTGGGGCAGGTCAAAGTCCCCTTATTCATTGTAATAGGTTTAAAGGAAAAAACATGAGTCTCAAACCATGGTTTGAGACCATGGTATGTGCCCATCTAAGATAATATAAATATGAAAGGATTGAGTCTAGTAGAGTAAGTCAGAAATCTCATGGTGAATGTTTGTTAAAGTTTGATCTAATTTTAGGTTTTTGGGTAGAAAGGCTCTTGTTGGTTGTGAGCGCAGAGACCTAAGTCCTGGATATTTGCAAACTCCGCTGGCTATGTGCACAGAAGGATAGATTGTATTGAATGACTGAATGTACTGGAATTGATAGATTTCTTAATAAAGAAGATTGTTTTCGCAAACCTGGACTTCCATGTGATTGTTGTGATTATCTATTAACTATGTGAAGATTTGAATTTCTTCTGTTATTACGTATTTACTTTTGTTAATGATTAATTGTATCTGCGCGAATGAATGAAGTACATTGTATCAGTAGATATTATATTTGATTGAAGTATATCTGATTATTGTGCGCAAATATATTGAAGTATTATCCAATAATATACGAAAGGGTTTGATCTATTGATATGTTAATATGCTCATCTGTTATATTATCTGTTATAAGTCTATTTAGGGCCACTACATTAAAACTTCCTCAAGGTGCAGAAACCTAGTTCCAACATCCCCCCTGTTGTGGAGGTAAATCCCCTCTGCGGACAGAGGCAATCCCTACTAGACCAAATCGGGTCTAGTAATAATCATTCATGCTCATTTCTGATCTTGATTCTAATTGCAAATAGAACTAAGCGATGAAAGGCTTACACCTGAATCCAGCCTTTGTCAGTTTTTTGAAGAGGTGAATTGCTCCGGATTCCTGTAATGAGATCCACAATCCTCACAATCTAGTGATCGAGACACACACATAGAGAAACAAAATAGCATGCGTAAATCCCGGTATATGCAACTGTATGAGTCAAAATACATAACTCATCAGCATCATAATCAAAACGAGAGTGGAACCTGTATTAATAATTAAACATTATTAATCAATCGAAAGAAGAATACAACCATAGTTCGACTGAATTACTCCTTCGGTCGGTCATCGAGAAAACATGTCTCGATAAAGCCTGTCAGGGATGGGACAAGCCTCTCTCTCCGGATGTCTCAACAATGATCTCCTTGCTTGGATTTGGCCTCAAGGGAATGAATCAAGGCACTTGCAGCATTAGGCTCTTGGGAACTTGGAGATTAGCTTGCAAAGGAGATGAGCAAGCTTTTATAGATGGAGGAAGGGGAGTTGGGATCCCTATAATCATGGGATTGGCCCTATCATCAAGGAAGCTTCCATCTCAGCTGAAAACCGCATTATCTGTATATTGCTCCTGTAAACTCTAAACAAGATAGATATCGTTCTTTTGGATGGAGTTGAGACGAAACTACTTCATTTTATTTTTAAAAACACTCCTTAAATGTTTGCAATTAACGAGGAAAGTTATCTGGGTCCAGGCACACCAGTCGTGATACTTTGAAGAGATTTTCGCCATTGGCGCGGGTTAGAGGGAGATAAGACACTTAGCTAAGGAAGGGTGTTTTGGGTTTCAGTGAGAGGTATGTGGAGGCAATGAAGAGCTCTGTCAGGAGGAGATGTGAAAGTGTACAAGTCTTGTCATTCCGGGTAATGACCTCAATGTATGCGGACGAGATTACGAGGAGACAGTGAAAATTTATGTATGTGAATACCCTCTACACCATGGGCAGAAGGAGAGAGGGGTGAAATGCTTTATGAGAACGTGTCCAACTCAAAACACCGCCGTCAGAAAACCTGCGTAAATAAGTACAACCACGTTATCTCAGTAACATAGATATACACAACTTTGGCGTGTCCTGCTCAGTATACAGCCTTAGGATGCAGGAGGCATGGACGCGGCCATCAGTGAGGATCGAAAAATGAGCTGCTTGCTATTTTTAGCAATGTCAATCATATTAGTGTATAAAATATCACTACCAATAATCCTTGTCCAAGCTGGATTACAACGGACACAATCTGGTCTTGCGCTCCATCTCGAGCCGAACAGTGCAGATCAGCATCGCAGATAAATAATTTAAAAATCGGGCAACAGGTTAGCTAAGATTACCGGCGGTGATGAAAGGCGTACTGAATGTGAAGGAACCACAGTGACAGTTCTCAAGGTACTATAGGCACAATCTACGGCATGTGAACAATGAGCTGACATCGAACACCCGCAAAATCACTCGATCGGAGGCCAATGATGAAAACCTCACATCGAATATGAAGAACCTGCCATTGAGGCATGTAGGCTCCAAGGTACTAGAAGGGAGTCTCTAGATCAGATTCCTGGATAATGAGCTAAAGTCAATAGGAAGTGACCTCGATAAATGACATAGTGTTTTTCCATCATCGACGAGATAGAGGAACATGCGGATGCGATGAGATGGAGAATCGGAGGAAGGTTGGTGCCCAAGGAGGTCAACTTCTCTTGGTTTATGGGCATTACGACGTGAGTTTTTGATGTTGACATCAACGGATGACGGTCATGGCGGCGAGGCAAGGCGAGATGAGAGGTCAAAGGGCTGATAAAACCAGAGCAGTGAACAAATGAATAGATATCCCCAAACCACGACACGAATGTGAACCAACCATGTTCAGCGATCTTTGCCGACACGACAATGATGTTGGTTCCATTTTCCCCACCATTTCTGGCGAGTACCTCTTTATTTTTACACAAGCTTGAAGAGGATACCATATGCTTGCTGTATAAGCCCATCCTAGTGCATTTAACGAGCCCTAGGAAGGAGCAACTCAGATACCTTCATTACGACTGAATCCAATGTCATCAGGGTTTAACGAGTCTGACAAAGGAAGAACTCAGCGTCTTTTCATGTTTAGAGAGTTTGAAAAGACAGCAAAAAAGTAAACTCCAACGGTCCCTTTTCGTAAACAGTTTCTCAGACCCGAAAAGGTAGAAAACAATATTTGAGAAAACCTCCTAGTCGCGATAGGCTAGGGTATTCCTTTTTCGTAAATAATCTATCCCAGCCTGAAAAAGGGGTAAACATATACTGAGTAGATGTCGTTTCGTGGCCACTTTAACGAGATCAAAACGACAAGGGCCTCGGTAATCTTTTCATGTTTAGAGAGTCAGAAAAGAGATGAAAGATGACTCCACCTGGAGGAACAAGTGGTATAAAGGGTAGCTACTGGTTCCAGTAATGGTGGAACTACTTTGAACAAAGAAAGGTTAAGAGGCTGGCTAACAAGACCACTCATCGCAGCGGTTCCTCAGGAATGGGTGAAACAACCAAGTGAAGGCATATGATCGGCCAAGCAGATAGTGGCGATGGAGTGAGAAAACCAAGGCTCATCTGGCAAAATAGGATGATAAAATGGCAATCACAAGAGGTAAAATGGGAAAGGTTTCATTTTTACACAAGCTTGAAATCAGGAAACTCTGCTTGAAGTTGGTTTCATTTTTACACAAACTTGAAACAAAGATAAAAATATGTGACGATTTCATTTTACAACTGAAATGGAAGCAAACTCGCGAAAAAGTAAGCATGCACGGCATGGTGGCTCAATTCAGTACACTTTGAGCCCGATCCATATGAAGGATGGGTGGTTTAGTCAGATCGAGAAAAGAACTGTTGGGATTTTACGAGAACTCGAATTGAACAAGAACATGTTTCATTACTTTAATGAGGTTGACACATCAAAAGAACTATCCTCAAGACACCTTGTTTCATGGTTTAAGGAGCTTGGCACAAGACAAGGAACTTTGCTCCGACAACCTTGTTTCATTTTTTAAGGAGCTTGACAAAAGACAAGGAACTCTTCTCCAACAAAACTTGTTTCATTTTTTAACGAGCTTGACACAGGAAAAGAACCATGCTCCGACAAGCTTGTTTCATTTTTTGAGTTTGACACAAGAAAATGAACTGTGCTCCGACCGAGCTCATCATAGTGAACAAGAAGTCATCGCTTCCAAGAGTTCCACTCCTGATGGAAGGAAAACATCCTAGAAGTCAGGACCCAATTCCCCCAGTACTTGATGCACAATGGCACTATCACTGAGCACAGGCACGGGGTAGGTAGCCACATAGTTGACCTGCGGTGGGGCAAATACAATGGGTGGATAAAAAGTAGGAAGGGATGATGGCGGGCCAGCTGCCACATCAGGACCAAAGAACGAAAGCTGATCAATGGTCACGATCTGTCCTTCATGTGGAAAATAGACCACATGAAAAAGGGAGGAGACAAGCGCTCCCATGGCATAGGTGTAATCGCGCCCCAATAGCAGATTGAAATCCAAGGGGCCTGGAACAACCATCACGTCCATATGGATGGTTTTACCTCCCAATGTGACAGGTAACCTTGGAAGGATCCCTAATAGTTGACTCGTTCTTCTGTTAAATGCCAACAGATTCTGCATAACAGGCACAAGCGGTGGCGAACCAAAATCTTGCCAAGTAGTTGAGGATAGAAAACTAACAGACGCGCCTTCATCTATAATGGTGTTGGGTACGACCAAACCAAAAGCCTGTACTGTGATCTCAAAAGGCACATAAGACGGAAGGCGATATCCCGTGAATCGATTCCAATCAAAGGAAGTGACCAAACTACTTGGGGGGGCTACCATTGAACCGAGATGGTCTTCCCCTAGTGTTACAGAAGAAGAAGGAGCATCCTCCACAACATCCATCTCGAAGGTGGGAGGAGAAACTTCTCGAGATATAGGGATAAGAGAACCTTTCTCCAAGTCCGAGGAATCTGAAGAAGCCAGAAGGACATGAAGGGTATGAGATCCACTCTCGACGGAAAAGACCTGGTGCACTGTAGAAGGGACCAACTCAACCGATCCCATGACCAATGGTTGGTCGAGAACAGATTCTTGAATTTGATTTTTCGAGGGAGCGGGATCGACCAAGGATGACTCTTGACCAATCGTGGCATCAGCTAGTGGAAGACTCAAAGAAAGCTGTTTATAACCAACCGGGAGGCATGGCGTAGAAATAGCTGAGTTGTCCAAAACTCATTTGGCTTCATCCATATACGAACAAAGGTGAATGGCATGATGCCCTTCACACAACTTACAGGGATTGGTAATCTTACCCTGCTTCTTAAGAGTCTTACTAGCACCATTTGAATACGTGCCCCCAACCTGACTCCCATAAGCCAAAGGCAACGGCGGGCGACCATTGGACCATGCTTCGAGCACCTTGGGAATGCCAGGACAGTCTCGAAGAAGATGGTCTCCCGTGCACAACATGCAAGGGAACTTGACTTTCCGCGGAGGGTTGGGAGGTTTATCAAGAGGAAACATTTTAGGCGCAATAGCTGTAGAGTTAGCCTCTCCTTTATCGGACTTCTTCTTCTTTGTCTTCTTCTTCTTCTTCTTAGCCACCCGGTTACTCGAATCCAAACTTTCACTAGGTGAAGTAGAAGAGGAGGACGCATAAACAAGTGAAGAAGGGGAGAGGTCCACCTTAGAATCAACATGATGTTGTTCAGGTGAAGGAACTGATTGAACAGTAGCAGGGACATTCGGGACCACAGAGGTTGAAAACAAGCAAACAGGCAACCCAATAGTTAACCCAGGAAGGGACAATGTTGCCATGTAAGGAGCACCAACATTCCCAAAAGGAGGAAAATGACCAGGATTCCCATCGGAGGGGATTCCTTGGTTGGTGAACTTTGGAAAAGTTGCCATCAACAACTCAAAACTGCACACGGGCTAAAAACCAAGGCACACAATCAAACAGCCAACAAGAAAATTCTAAAAGGGCATGTGATCGTGGGTGATTTATTTTACCACATTGAAACTTAGAAACTTCACTGTTTCATGTTTTAAGAGTCGAGAAATGGATGAAAGGTGACTCTATCTCTTTCAGATTGGAAACAAGCGTGAAAGGACAAGCGCTTGATGATCTTTTCAAATTTAAAGAGTCAGATAAGATCAAAGTGACTGCTTAGGAATACTAGGCAAAGGGTGTACCAAATAACTGTGAACTGTAAAATACACCTTGGTTTCAAAAATGAAGGAGAAATCAACCAAGGACTTAACGTACGTGCAGGAAATCTCCCCGAATGCTGTGTCCGGTGTATCACGGGTATAGGGCGGCAGACTCGGCTTCCTATGGATAAAGGATAGAAACCTAGTGGGGTATCCCTTTATATACTCGACGGTACGGGGAGCACAAGTCCATACTAGTGCTGTCTAAAGCCAAGAGGCGAACAACAGCTACTAGGTTTAAAGACACTGGAACACGTCTCTAGCCTAGACCTCTAAATGTTGCATTAATGTTTCAATGCTGCCTTAGTGTAAATTGAATAAATTTTAATGTTTATCTTCAATTATGTTTCAGTTTTTAGGCCCTACCGTATGTCATCTGACAATCTCCTATATGCAGCTATATGAGAAAAAAAAAAAATTCAATTCGATGAATGCTATCTAGTTAAGGGAAGAGGTTCAAACAATGATGCAACAAACAACAACACTGAAAACGAAAATTTTCCAAACTAGATGAATTTCACTATGCAAAAGTAATTTCAAACATTCAACGATGCGAATAATGCAATGTAATCTATGCAAAATCCCCTTTTTAGAAAACTATGCAATTGTAATCTATGCACAATTTCCTTTTCCTTTTCAAATTATAAGAATGCACTCAATGCATTTTTCGATGAAATGAGAATCTACTTAATGCATGCTTTTAATAAAAGAGAATGCAATCAAAGCGATTTTTAGCTTTCAATCATTAAACAATGTAATATAATTTCAACGATAAATCTCAAAAACACTTTTCAATGCAATGTAATCTAATGCATGAAAAGAAAACTTTGAAACAAAAACTAAAAGAATGCAAATCTCCTTAATGAAGGATGAATGCAAAAGAGATGTAAACAAACCCTAAGAATGCAATCGTTGTTTCAAACACTTTGTAACGAAATCCCTCAAAAAGCGACAAGACATATGAGGTCAAACACAAAGGGGACTTCCAAAGCAAGAGATCAAAACAAGGCATTCATTCCCTTTTACATCAAACAATCATGGAAAGAAGACATTCCAAACAATGAGCAATGTAATCTATGATCATATAGGGAAAAGACTGGAAGGGAAAGTCACACTGGTGAAGGATTTAGGGAAAAAATCTCAATTTTCATACACCCTGAAATTGGCTTGACTTTTTCATTGACAACTAGCGCCAACTGGCGCGACTTGCTCACTCAAAACTAGCGTCAATGCCCAATTGGCGCGGGTTGTTAACTAACAACAAGCGCCAACACCTGAAAATGAAAAAACAAAGAATTCTCCCAACCAAGACCAGACTCACCACTTCAAGAAAAATCCAAAACAAACCCAGAAGCAAAGTACTAACCAAAAGAAGCTTCCGAACAAGGGTAAACCCTAACACCTATAGAGATGGCGTGACTGTCTGGCTGTAATCCGCGCCAGACAGGGGATGGCACGAGTGATGAACTGGCAACCCGCGCCAATTGGCACGACTGTCAAGGTGGAAGCCGCGCCAATCAAGCCAACTATGAAAAGGTGAAAATTTGAAAAGGCAGAGGTCATATCTGATCCTCTGGGGCTGAACCAAAAGCCAAACACAAAAATAGCCAGCCAAAAGAGCCGATCAAGCAAGAAGAATCGAGAAACAACCGAAAATACAAGATAATACTCCAAGTGTTCAGTTCATAAACTAAACCTGAGATTGACTGAAGCAGCTTTGATCTACTTCGCTAATGCAGAGCTATAGCATTTCAAAGGCTATTTGGCTGTACTTCAGGCTCTGTCTATAGTTTACAAAACAAAACAACAACAAGCTAAACGATCCCCAGTGGAGTTGCCAAATTGTTGTGGAGGTAAATCCCCTCTGCGGACAGAGGCGATCCCTACTAGCCCAGATCGGGTCTAGCAACAATCATTCACGCTACAGTGCAGGTTCCTAATTGCAAATAGACCAACTAGCAATGAAGGCTTACCTAGAATCCAACGTTGTCATTTGTAGAAGAGGTGGTGCTCCCGTTCCTCTGCTCTAGCAGATCACAATCCTCACGATCTCCGTGATCAGACACCTGCACATGCGAGAAACAAAACAAACGCAAGCATAAAATCCAGTATATGCAACTATATGTCAGTCAGAAAAGACATAACTCATCATCATAATCAAGAACAAGAGTGGAACCATAACGAATAGTTGCTTATTATTAATCAATCAAAGAAGAATACAACCATAGTTCCGACGCTGAATTATCCTTCGGCGGGTCGTCAGTAGAACATGTCTCGATAAAGCCTGTCAGGGATGGGACAAGCCTTTCTCTTCGGATGTCTCAACAATGATCTCCTTGCTTGGATTTGGCCTCAAGGGAATGAATCAAGGCACTTGCAGCATTAAGCTCTTGGGAACTTGGAGATTAGCTTGCAAAGGAGATGAGCAAGCTTTTATAGATGGAGGAAGGGGAGTTGGGATCCCTATAATCATGGGATTGGCCCTATCATCAAGGAATCTTCCATGAGAGGTGGCAAACCACTTCCTCTCTATGGAAATCTGTAGCCAAACCTCCTAACTCAAGATAGATATCAGTTCCTGGATCAGTTAGGATGAAACTTCCGCCATTTATTTTTAAAAAACACTCCTTAAATGGCTGGCGTGAGTGCGACTCTAGGACAAAGCGCCAATTGGCGCGACCTCTTTGAAGGATTTTCCCCATTGGCGTGGGTACTGAACTGGATGACCGCTCCAATGCAAAAAGGGGTGTTTTTAGGGTTTTCCAGCAAGAGATGTCTTCAGGGCAATGAAAGCTCATATTCAGATGGATGTCATGAAAGTGTTTTCAAGTCTTGTCTCTGCTCACAGGTCATGGAATGAGCCCTCCAATGTGTGGGACGGGGATTGCAGGGATGGTAACAAATTACTATGTAACACCCCCCATACTTCTTCAAGTGAGACTTTGATCTGCGCAAGCAGGTCACTACCAAAAGGGCCAACAGTTGGGGGGTTTGTTGGTTGTGCGATAACACCGAACTTGGGTTAGGACCCCTCAAGCCAAAAAATAGTTCTGTTGGTAAGAGCGGAGCTGCAAGAAGAAGATCCAAGCATGAATTTTGTCACTAGAAGTGGTGCATCCACTAGTGAAGATAAAGGGAAGAAGCTGAATGCTGATCTCTGGATCCAAAAAGTGCCTTAGAAAAAGGATGGATTCAACTTACAACGCGAAAAAGACACCTTTATAAAGGCAAATAAGGGGTTTGTAGAAGTAAGCGTGTCAACGTCAAGCAAACCTATGGATGTGGCTGGAGTAGATGAAGAAATAAATTCATTTTTACAGGCTTGTATCAAGTTATTGCACAATAAAAAGGAAGTTGAGAACCTCCAAGAATTGATAGATAACTACACAAAAAAAATAGCCCTGGATGGAATAGAAATCTATCAACGAGATCTATAAGAATATAAGAAAAAATCGAAGGGAGATGCACCTGACTGCTCAGGTCGGTGCCTATGAGATGGATCAGGTCATTCTAGATCTAGGATCTGATGCAAATGTCTTGCCAAAGAAAACTTGGCAGTGCATGGGAGAACCTAAGTTAGAATTGTATATTATTCAGCTATGCATGGCCAATCAACAAAAATTATTCCATTAGGAAGACTCTCGTAGGTTGTAGTCGATATTGGAGTAAAGGTGCTCATATATTTTGAAGTCATACAGGTTGTGGATGGTATTGATCCCTATCTTGCACTGTTGGGTTTATATTGGGCTATTAACATGGATGGCATCATCAATCATAAGAGGAGAAGTATGGTATTTGAGAACAATGGAACCAGAGTTGCGGTTCCCCTAGATCATGCAGAAGGTGCAATATATACAGAGCCGGTGCGCACAGATGATGATGTTGATCACATCTACAAGCTAATTGTGTGACACGATTATTAGATTAACCCGACAGCTGATGGAGATTTTTTTGGGAGAAAGATAGTTCCTTCTTCTCATATTCATATGAAGAACTAGAGAACTAGCAGAACCGACTACATGAAGTATCTGTGTTGTGTTGCAATCGAGGGACACGAGCTCTTCAATGCATCTCATCAGAGGTACGAGAATTTCCTTATTATGATGGTTTGACTAATGTTAACATGTTTCTAGGAGAACTTGAAAGGTCGTTTACAGAAGCACAGAGATTCCATGCACTGGATATAAGATTGTTCTCTACCCTAGCATGCTGGTGGGATACTCACAAAGGAAACTTGGGTAACTAGGAGGAATATAACCATATGACGAGATTTCAATATGAGTGTCCAAATACCATAATGGAAGAGACTTACTCCAGAAAAGGTGATCCAAACATAGATATGGCTAAATGGACTAAAGTATGGGGCATAGAACTAAGACTAGAATGGGTGCACATGCTCATCCATACTTAGGGGAAGGTGCCTACGTATTGATACCTGGAAACAGAGCTGCGTCGAGAAACCAATGAATGGACTGCGCTAACAAAAAAGTTTTATTTTAACCTTCATATTTGAAAGTGGGTTCGATTGCTTGGGTAAAGTGGTAAAAGCTATTTAGGAGGTCATTTTTGACACAAAAAAGCTGAAGGTAGAGTGTGCCTCGCCAGCATGGGATGTGTAGATGATGGAAATTTTTAATTGCAAAAATTTGACACTTGAAGACAGTGAAGAAAATTTAAGGAGGACAATGCTCAGTTGTTGGGCCTTCAATTGAATCAATGGATGTCACTAAGCCTCTAAAGATTCGGCAAGTGAACATCGGTTCTGAGGAACAGCCAAAACTGGTGAAGATTGGGGATTACTGGGATGATGATATAGTGGGAAAGATCGTTGAGTTGTTGACTGAGTATCAGGACCTATTTCCTACAAATTTTTTTGAGCTGAAGGGAATAATATGAGATCTCGGGGTGATGAAGATTACTTTGAAACCTGATGCGCAACCTATGAATCAGTGCCCATATAGATTGAATCCAAAATATAAGAAAAAAGTTAAGGAATAATTGGAGAAAATGGTTTCGCAGGAATTATAGAACCAATGGAGGAGTCAAATTAGGTGATTCCTATGGTGGTGTAGGATAAGAAGACTAAAGGATTTTCATGGACCTCTGCAAATTGAATGATTTCTGCGTACATGATCTGTTCCTGACCCCATTTTCTGATGAGATCCTAAAAAATGTTGGAGGACATGAGGCTTATTCATTTACATATCGTTTCTCAAGATATCACTAGATCAGGATTGTGTTGGAATATAGGAGTAAGACAATCGTTGCAATAGAATGGTTCTCTTTATAGTATACAATTATGCCATTCAGTCTGAAGAATGCGCCGCTATCTTCTCACGCGTGGTAGTAGCTGCATTCAAGGAATACATCCACAAGTTCTTAGAAGTATATTTTGATGGCTAGACTATATTTAGGTTGTTGAAGAAGCATGTATCAAGTCTACGCCTAATGTTGGATACTTGTCGGAAGTTTTAGATCTCACTTAATCTGAAGAAGTGCATATTTTGTGTGCCATTTTGGATATTGCTAGGTCATATTTTTTGTCTGCAAGAGTTGATGGTGGATCCAGCCAAGATCATAGTTATTGTTAACCTGGAAGTTCCTACAATTGCCAAACAACTGTGCTCAATTTTGGGGCATACAGGGTATTATTGGAAGTTCATTCAAGGTTACACACTCATCACTGTGCCCATGGAGAAATTTTTAAAGAAGGATGCATCATTTTTTTGGGACGAATAATGCCAAAAGAGTTTTGAATTGTTAAAGGAGAATATGTTCACTTTTCCCATATTAGTATTTCTAGACTCGTCGAAGGTATTCCATGTACATGTTGATGCTTCCTACATCGTGCTCGGAGCTATTTTAACACACGCAGTAGCTAGGGAGATTGACCACCCTATTTAATTTTCAAGTCGGAAGCTATCAAGCGCAGTGTGAAATCATTCAACTATCGAAAGGGCAGGACTAGCTATGGTCTATGTGCTGTAGAAGTTCTGCCACTATCTATTAGGAGGCCACTTTAAGATTTTTACTGACCATTCTGCGCTAAATTACCTAGTCAATAAGCATGTGTTTCAGGGGAAGATTTGCAGATGGTTGCTTCTATTTCAGGAGTATGATTTTGAAGTAATTATGAAACCTAGGAGATTGAACGTTGGTCCAGAACATCTATCGTGCATTGAAAATGGAGAAGATTCCACTAGCTTGGAAGATGTTTTACCCGATGCGCAACTATTTTCTATCAAGGTAGTTGCTGACCATTTTTCTAATATCATTCATTTTGTGACCATTGGAAGTATGCCCATAGAGTACATGCTACAACAGAAGAAAGATTTGGTTTCACGGGTAGCTAACTTTACTCTATATGCTAGTCAGTTGTACAAGATGGGTGCAGATGAAGTTATGAAAAGGTATGTATTGGAATTTGAGAGACAAGATATCTTAGTTGAATCTCATGGATGGATTTTCGAAGGTCACTATGCAGGGAAAGAAACTACACATAATATTTTTCGAGTTGGTTTATGGTGACCCATGTTGCAGAGTGACGCACATGCACATTTCTGTGCTTGTGATGTATTCCAAGGGATAGGAAAACCATCACGCAGAGATGAGATGCCCTTGCACCCACATATGGCATTGCAAGCTTTTGACAATGGGGCTATTGATTTTTTTGGACCTATTGACCCTCCAGGAAAGAAGAAAGGTGTGCATTACATAATCACTGTGACAGACTATGTAACCAAATGGGATGAAGCTAAGTTAGTGAAGGATTGTATTGCAGATACAGTTGTGCACTTAATTTTTGAGAACATCTTGACTCTGTTTAGGTTCCCTACAATTTTTATGAGTGATCTAGGTATGCACTTTTTTAATGAAACCATTGAAGCTCTGACAAAAGAATTCTGGATTCATCATTAGAGGAGTACTCCATATCAGCCACAGGTGAATGGTGCCACGGAAGATTTCAATAATATCTTGGAGATTGTGCTCACTAAGGCCTTCAATGCTAATTGAAATTATTTGGATGTGTGCATGCTTGTAGTTCTTTGGGCATATAGAACCACGTGTGAGAAGTTGACATGAAATCCACCCTTCAGGATGGTTTATGGGCAAGAATTTTTTATGTCGATGGAGTATATTGTTCCAAGTTTTCACATTGCAACGTTCACTAATATGACATAGCAAGACATTATGGAAGAAAGCTTGTCATAGTTGGTCACGCTAGAAGAGGATCGATTCATTGCAGGTTTCCATCAACAAGTACAGAAGGTATGCGAAAAGGCTTGGCATGATAGGCATATTACAAAGAAGATCTTTAAGGAAGAGGATTTGGTCTTGTTGTATGACAGAAATTTTTCATGCCACTTATGGAATTTCAAGATGCATTGGCTCGAGCCATATGTTGTTAAGGAAACAAATGATGGAGGTGTGGTCTGCCTGGCCACAATGAGTGGAGAAAACCATCCTGGGTATGTCAATGGAATTTTATTGAAACCTTATAGGGATGACCCTTCCCTGTGTGCACCAACTCACTATATGGCCAAAAATATGGATTTGCATAGCAAGGATGGCGGATGCACAAATAGGTGTGACGAGGAGGAGATTATGCCATATTTGGAGTTGTCTTATACTTTATGGAGCTACATTAATGCACAAGAGACTATTTAAGATGTTCCTATGCAATAAATATGACCAAAGGGGTCACATTAGTTCCCTTTGCTTGCTATGTTGTTTTTATGAGTTGAGATCTTTGATTTCTGAATTTTTTCTAAAGCCTATGTATGGAATTAATCTGCTCTATGAAGAGGATCTACTCCATCGAGGTATAGGTCACCAAATATCACCAAGCATGACTGCCACCAAGCTAGGTGAAGAAACCATTGCATAGGCTGCTGAGACCCCTGCGTCGGTGCAAACCAAGAAGGGACAGTTCTCGAGGTCCTAGAAGTCACCCTATGAAAAGACTCCAAAGCTGCACTCAATTGCTACAGAGTGCCAGAAGAAGCCAATCACCGAGTTGTGAGAACCATAATGGAAGAAGATATTGTAGAGGTTTTTGACCCTATCTCGTGGTTGCCTTCATATGTCGCACCGCACAAATCTTTAGTGAAGGTACCAAATGATCTTAATAAAGAGTGTTCCTACATTAATATGCCATTGCTTTCGGAGAACATACTTTGAGGGTGATATGTTCGCCAAAATTCTGTTGCTCAAAAAGGAGGATTGGGACCTCTCAGATCAAGGAAATTTTCCAGAGCTCACATATGATATGTATTTAGAGCGAATCCTCTACGATGGTGACATAGTCAAAGTTGAGCCAGTGCCTTAGGCACTAGGCATGAAAAAATCAAGCTTGTTGAACCTACTTCATATTCCACACTTCGAGCAGAGCCTAATTGTTGAAAATGCAACAAGATGATGGAGCTTAGTGAAAAGAAGTCACCTTCACTAAGTGGGCCCGCAGGCTATTTTTGGCACAAAGTCTATTTTTGGGCCCGCAGGATGAGGTGAAGCTGTGTGGCTCCACGGATGTAGATTGGGCAGGGAGCCCAACGGAAAGAAAGAGCACATCTGAAGGGATCTTCAGTATCGGGTCGACAGCATTTTCTTGGTACAGCATGAAGCAAATATCCGTGGCACTCAGTTCAGCAGAGGCTGAGTATATGGCAGCAAGCTTGGCTACATGCGAGGCCATATGGATGAGGAAGATCCTGGTCGGGTTGTTCGGGTCACACTTGGAGCCTACTGTGATTTATTGTGATAACCAGAGTTGCATTAAACTCTCAGCTAATCCAGTATTTCATGATAGATCCAAACACATCGACATCAGGTACCATCATATCAGAGATTGTGTGCAGCGGAGAATCATGTTACTTTCATACATTCCCACGAAGGATCAGGATGCTGATATCTTGACGAAGGCGCTCACCAGGAGCAAATTCGAATACCACAGAGGCAGGATAGGGGTTGCAGATAATCCATATCTTGTTGAGAGGGAGTGTTTAAAATGCAACAAGATGATGGAGCTTAGTGAAAAGAAGTCGCCTTCACTAAGTGGGCCCGCAGGCTATTTTTGGCGCAAAGTCTATTTTTAGACTATGTCTATTTTTAGACATATGGATCATGGTCTATGAGTTGCAGGATGCTATTTATGGATGATTGGTCAAGTTGGTAAAAATAGATGGACCTCTATTTTTAGACATTGGGTGGAATCTATTTTTAGATTGCCAGTCTAAAAATGGAACAGTCGAATATTATTAACCCTTAATAACATTTGGATTATAAACATTATATTATCCTCTTGGAGCACTTCAGTTTGATGCTTGGATGTGGCACATGTAGCTGACAGAAGGAAATACGCTTTTCCTATGGGTTATTTGAGCTATTGAATGGTTGACTTCAGTTAGAACTCATGTGGCAGAGTTTGGTGGAGTTGATGAGACAGTTGGTGGAGTTGTGTTCGGTTTAACTTAGTTGAACTAGTTGTATTTAGTCTAACTGAAAAATACACTAGTGATGAGTGGTGTGAATTAATTATTGATTAATTCACTAATTATTAACTCATAAATCAACTAAAGAATACATCAATTAACTGCAATGCATGGACAGTTCAGTGGAGACCAGTGTTAGAGGTGGGTGAAAGGGTGAGTCTACTATCAGTTGTGACTATAGCTGTGCATGGGATTTGCTGACACATTGATTGAGATTTCCAATGAGGATTGCGTAGTACAAGCTAGTGGGATTCAAACTTGGATCTCATCATTATTCAGCTTGGATTGCACAGTACAGGCAGGCAGACTTGTGGAGGAGATTTGAACCTGTGACTTGTTCAGATCTGAGCTAGTTTGTGTGTAAATATTGGAGATAGTACTGAGTACTTGTGAGGAGTATTGTACTATGATTGGTACATGTTATCTATCATTATAATATACAGATAGTTGGGGGTTTTCAGCTACTAGTTTTCCCCATTACATACTGTGTTATATGTGTGCTTGATTATGTTTTAATGTGCGCATGCGACTCCTTCTATTTCCGAAAATTGATGATCAATTGTAGAAGAGGTTATGTATTATGCATGAAGCTTAAATAGTGTGTAATTAGGATAATCTCGGTGAATAATTAAGCTATTATTCAAATTTCTACATGGTATCGGAGCGAAAATTGATCATCGGATTTATTACAGTGATTACAATTTATTTCGGTAGACAGAGTCTGTAAGCGGGCCATGTAGCCTCTGGATCCATCCTTTATTTGAAAGGTGATATATCCAGTAAATGCCCCTACAGTCGATCTCTGTGCTAGAAATAATTTTTTCTCACAGATCAGAAGCAGTTGAGTTTCGAGCTGGTAGAATTCGAATTTGTAGCAGAGTTTTCTTGGTGTCGAAGTTGAAATGTCTTTCAACGGATTGCGATTGGAGTATGCCCTTGAGAGCAGCTCGAATTATGTTGCATGGAAGGACATGATGGAGGCAGTGTTAGATGACAATGGGTTGAAGGAGTTCATAGATGCTGAAGTCCCAAAGCCTATTGATGTTGCTCAAGTTGAGGCTTGGCAAAAGAAGATGGCAAAATGTCGAAGGATTCTGTTGGAGGGCGTGAAGGATCACATTGTATCCAACCTGCATGGAAAAACTTCTCCATACTTGATGTGGAAAGCATTGATAGATTTATTCCAAAGCAAGAGTGACCATAGGAAGTTGGCGCTCAAGGATAAACTTAGAAACATAAAGGTGGAGAAAGGCGACAGCATACCCAAGTACCTCACGAAGTTCACCCAATGCAGGGATGAGATGGGAAGTGTGGGGGTAGTTGTCGATGAGGAGGACTTGGTGGACTTGGCTCTCCTTGGTCTTCCGAAGAGTTGGCATGCCTATCAGGACTCTATCAATGGTCGGGAGAAATTTCCAGGATGGGAGCGACTTTGGTCGGATCTCATGCAAGAGGAGATAAGGCGGAGTACCAGGGACGAACCTTCATCAAAGGCACCTGATGAAGAAAATTGTGCTTTGGCTACCAAAGAAAAGAAGGGGAAAAGCAAGAAAGCCTCTCATTTTGCTGCAAAAGGCAAGAAGCAGGACATGTCCAACGTGAAGTGCTTTCACTGTCACCAGGACGGATATTATGCCACAAATTGTCCGCAGAAGAAGAAAAATAAGCATGATGCTGGATCTACAGCGGGAGAGGCCTTAGCCTCGCAGTTTGAGCTGGATTTTTCACTGATCACATGCTTGGTATCAAGTGTGATGGGTTCATTTTGGTTCTTGGATAGTGGTGCGTCTTTTCACATGACAGGAGATCGAGATTTGTTTTCTGATCTGGATGAGAAAGATCTTGGAGTGCGCATCGAGATGGGCGATGATGGTACATACAGTGCAACCGGTATCAGTACCATTTCCTTTGAGAGGGAGTCTGGTAAAACCCTTCGTATTGAAGGAAGTGATGCATGTTCCAGGATTGAAGAAGAATCTTATCTCTGTGGCAATGTTAGAAGACAAGGGATATGATGTTGTCTTCAGCGAGGGAAATGCTTTCCTGCACAGTAAGACAACTGGAGAAACCCGAAAGATAGGGGTTCGAGTCAAGAACCTTTATCAATTGCAAGTAGATGGTTGCCTCGAAATGGCATGCAAGGCAGAAGGAGTGGTGAGTCGGGATGATGGAGAGCTGTGGCACCGGAGATTGGGCCACCTTCACCATGGAGCTTTGAAGATACTGCAGCAGATTTCTACTGGGCTTCCTAAGGGCACTCTTGCACAGTCAGATCAGTGCAAGGGGTGTACCTTGGGAAAATTTGTGAAAGCCACCTTTCACGAGAAGGATAGTCGTGCCACGATGATCCTTGAGAGAATTCACACAGACATGTGTGGACCTTCCACAGTAGCTTCGACAGTAAATCACATGTACTATGTGATCTTTGTTGATGATTTTTCTCGGAAGTGCTGGATCTTCTTCATGCAGAAGAAGAGCGAGACATACTCAAAGTTCTGTGAGTTCAAGGCGCTGGTTGAGAAGGAATCAGGGAAGCATGTGAAGGCTCTTAGGAGCGACAATGGTGGTGAATTCATCTCTGCCGAATTCAAGGACTTTTGCAACGCAGAAGGAATTCGGAGAGAGCTCATAGCACCTCATAACCCACAACAGAACGGGGTTGTTGAGCAGAAGAACAGAACGATCATGGGTGTTGCATGGGCGATATTGCATGATCAGGGCCTACACATTCACTTGTGGGCGGAGGCATGCAATACTGCAGTATATGTGCAGAACCATTGTCCTCACAAGATACTTGGCATGAGTACACTCGAGGAGGCGTTTTTTGGTAAGAGGCCTGATATTTCGCATTTGAGCATTTTTGGTTCACCTTTCTACATGCATGTGATGAAGGATTCCAGGAAGAAGCTGGAGCCAACCGCAGAGGCTAGGATATTTGTGGGGTACATTGATACGCCCCACAACTATCATGTGTATTTTCCAGACAGTTGCAAGACTGTTGTGCGACGGGATATCAAATTTCAGGAGGAGAAAGCCATGAAGTGTTTGCTTGAGAGGGAGCCACACTTGCATGTAGATGAGGAGCTATTAGTTTCTAAGGATGAGCTTCAGGATGTGGATTAGCCACAAGAGGAATTTCATGGAGTGGAAGAGACCACTCATGCAGTGCCAACCATCAGAGGGAAAAAGCGCACTACAGAAGCTGAGCGACTGGCTCAAGATGCAGAGAAGGTTTTAGGACCATCTACAGCACAGCGCAGACAGAGACAGTCACTAGAGCGGTACACTGGATACATGGCTCTTGTGATAAAATGTGTCGTGACAGAGCCATCCTCTTTCGAGGAAATTGTGGAGGACCCTGCATGGGTAGATGCCATGGTGGAAGAGTATGATTCGATTGTCAGAAACAGTGCATGGGAGATTGTCGCAAGACCGGAGGGGAAATCAGTGGTGGGTTCAAGATGGATCTACAAAGTGAAGCAGGTGGCTGAAGGGAGTGTGGAGAAGTACAAGGCAAGATTTGTTTCCCGAGGCTTCTCACAAATAGAGGGGATCGATTATGAGAAGACCTTTGCACCTGTCGTAAGGTATTCTTCCATATGGACAATCTTAGCTCTCTCAGCGTAGATGGGGTGGCACATTCATCAGATGGATGTGAAGACTACGTTCCTCAACAAATTCATTGAGGAGGAGGTGTACATAGAGCAGCCCGAAGGTTTCGAGATCTTCAGCAGTGAGTCACATGTGTGCAGGCTCAAGAGAGCACTATATGGGTTGAAACAAGCACCACGTGCTTGGTACACATGGATAGACAGTTATTTCACCGGACTTGGATTCTCCAAGAGTGAGGTGGATCCTAACCTGTACCAGATTGTGGTGGAGGGTAAGTTGCTGATCATTGTACTTTATGTAGATGATTTGATTTTGACGGGTGATGAGTTGTTGATACTTTCATGCAAGGAGGATCTTGCTAGAGAGTTTGAGATGAAGGACTTGGGCCTCCTTCATTATTTCCTGGGATTGGAAATTTGGCAGCGCAATGATGGACTGTTTGTTTCTCAGGGTAAGTATGCCCGGGAGATACTGGAGAATTTCAACATGCATGGCTGCAAGCCTGTTGATACTCCTCTTCCTGGAGGTTGGAGGAAGGAGGATGCTACTTCAGCGGAGGTAGTGGATGTCACTGTTTATCGACAGTTGGTGGGGTCACTTATGTATCTGGTCAATACATGACCTGATATATGCTATGCTATTAACTAGCTTTCACAAGCTATGGTTAAGCCAACCAAGCTCTTCTAGAAGGCAGGCAAGCATGTATTGCGTTATCTTAGAGGCACATCGGGATATGGATTGTGGTACAGATAGGAGGATGAGGTGAAGCTGTGTGGCTTCATGGATGCAGATTGGACAGGGAGCCCAAGGGACAGAAAGAGCACATCTGGAGGGATCTTCAGTATCGGGTTGACAACATTTTCTTGGTACAGCAGGAAGCAGAGATCCGTGGCACTCAGTTCAGCAGAGGCTGAGTATATGGCAGCAAGCTTGGCTGCATGAGAGGCCATATGGATGAGGAAGATCCTAGTCAGGTTGTTCGGGTCACACTTGGAGCCTACTGTGATTTATTATGATAACCAGAGTTGCATTAAACTCTTGGCTAATCCAGTATTTCATGATAGATCCAAACACATCGACATCAGGTACCATCATATCAGAGATTGTGTGCAGCGGAGAATCATGTTACTTTCATATATTCCCACGGAGGATCAAGATGCTGACATCTTGACGAAGGCGCTCACCAGGAGAAAATTCGAATTCCACAGAGGCAGGATAGGGGTTGCAGATAATCCATATCTTGTTGAGAGGGAGTGTTGAAAATGCAACAAGATGATGGAGCTTAGTAAAATGAAGTCGCCTTCACTAAGTGGGCCCGCAGGCTATTTTTGGCGCAAAGTCTATTTTTAGACTATGTCTATTTTTAGACATATGGATCATGGTCTATGAGTTGCAGGATGCTATTTATGGATGATTGGTCGAGTTGGTAAAAATAGATGGACCTCTATTTTTATGCATTGGGCGGTTTCTATTTTTAGACTACCGGGCTAAAAATAGAACAGTCAAATATTATTAACCCTTAATAATATTTAGACTATAAACATTATCTTATCCTCTTGGAGCACTTTAGTTTGATGCTTGGATGTGGCACATGCAGCTGACAGAAGGAAATATGCTTTTCCTAAGGGTTAGTTGAGCTATTGCATGGTTGACTTCAATTAGAACTCATGTGGCAGAGTTTGGTGGAGTTGATGAGACAGTTGGTGGAGTTGTGTTCGGTTTAACTTAGTTGAACTAGTTGTATTTAGTCTAGCTGATAAATACACTAGTGATGAGTGGTGTGAATTAATTATTAATTAATTCACTAATTATTAACTCATAAATCAACTAAAGAATACATCAGTTAACTGCAATGCATGGACAGTTCAGTGGAGACCAATGTTAGAGGTGGGTGAAAGGGTGAGTCTACTATCAGTTGTGACTATAGCTGTGCATGGGATTTGCACACACATTGATTGAGATTTCCAATGAGGATTGCACAGTACAAGCCAGTGGGATTCGAACTTGGATCTCATCGTTATTCATCTTGGATTGCGCAGTAGAGGCAAGCAGACTTGTGGAGGAGATTTGAACCTGTGATTTGTTCAGATCTGAGCTAGTTTGTGTGTAACTATTGGAGATAGTACTAAGTACTTGTGAGGAGTATTTTACTATGATTGTTACATGTTCTCTATCATTATAATATACAGATAGTTGGGGGTTTTCATTTATTAGCTTTCCCCATTACATACTGTGTTATATGTGTGCTTGATTATGTTTTAATGTGCGCATGCGACTGCTTCTATTTCCGCAAATACATGATCAATTGTAGAAGAGGTTATGTATTATGCATGAAGCTTAAATAGTGTGTAATCAGGATAATCTGAGTGAATAATTCAGCTATTATTCAAATTTCTACATGGTATCAGAGCGAAAATTGATCATCGAATCTATTACAGTGATTACAATTTATTTCGGTAGACAGAGTCTATAAGCGGGCCAGGTAGCCTCTAGATCCATCCTTTCTTTGAAAGGTGATATATCTAGTAAATGCCCCTACAGTCGATATCTGTGATAGAAATACTTTTTTCTCACAGATCAGAAGCAGTTGAGTTTTGAGCTGGTGGAATTCGAATTTGCAGCAGAGTTTTCTTGGTGTCAAAGTTGAAATGTCTTTCAACGGATTGTGATTGGAGTATGCCCTTGAGGGCAGCTCGAATTATGTTGCATGGAAGGACAGGATGGAGGCATTGTTAGATGACAATGGGTTGAAGGAGTTCATATATTTTGAAGTCCCAAAGCCTACTGATGCTGCTCAAGTTGAGGCTTGGCAAAAGAAGATGGCAAAATGTCGAAGGATTCTATTGGAGGGCATGAAGGATCACATCTTATCCAGCCTGCATGGAAAAAATTATCCATACTTGATGTGGAAAGAATTGATATATTTATTCCAAAGCAAGACCGACCAGAGGAAGTTGGCGCTCAAGGATAAACTCAGAAACATAAAGATGGAGAAAGGCGACAGCATACCCAAGTACCTCACGAAGTTCACCCAATGCAGGGATGAGCTGGGAAGTGTGGGGGTAACTGTCGATGAGGAGGACTTGGTGGACTTGGCTCTCCTTGGTCTTCCGAAGAGTTGGCATTCCTATCAGGACTCTATCAATGGTCGGGAGAAATTTCCAGGATGGGAGCGACTTTGGTCGGATCTCATGCAAGAGGAGATAAGGCGAAGTACCAGGGACGGACCTTCATCAAAGGCATCTGATGAAGAAAATTGCGCTTTGGCTACCAAAGCAAAGAAGGGGAAGAGAAAGAAAGCTTCTCATTCCGGTGCAAAAGGAAAGAAGCAGGAAATGTCCAAGGTGAAGTGCTTTCACTTTCACCAGCACGGACATTATGCCACAAATTGTCCACAGAAGAAGAAAAATAAGCATGCTTCTAGATCTGCAGCGGGAGAGGCCTTAGCCTCGCATTTTGAGCTGGATTTTTCGCTGATCACATGCTTGGTATCATGTGTGATGGGTTCAGTTTGGTTCTTGGACAGTGGTGCGTCTTTTCACATGACAGGAGATCGAGATTTGTTTTTTGATCTAGATGAGAAAGATCTTGGAGTGCACATCGAGATGGGCGATGATGGTAGATACAGTGTGACCGGTATCGGTACCATTTACTTTGAGAGGGAGTCTGGTAAACCCTTCGTATTGAAGGAATTGATGCATGTTCCAGGATTGAAGAATAATCTTATCTCTGTGGCGATGTTAGAAGACAAGGGATATGATGTTGTCTTCGGCGAGGGAAAGGCTTTCCTGCACAGTAAGACAACTGGAGAAACCCAGAAGATAGGGGTTCGAGTCAAGAACCTTTATCAATTGCAAGTAGATGGCTGCGCAGAAATGGCATGCAAGGCAGAAGGAGTGGTGAGCCGGGATGATGGTGAGCTATGGCACCGGAGATTGGGCCACCTTCACCATGGAGCTTTGAAGATACTGTAGCAGATTTCCACTGGGCTTCCTAAGGGCACTCTTGCACAATCAGATCAGTGCAAGGGGTGTACCTTGGGAAAATTTGTGAAAGCCACCTTTCACAAGAAGGATATTCGTGCCACGATGATCCTTGAGAGAATTCACATAGACGTGTGTGGACCTTTCTCAGTAGCTTCGACAGCAAAGCACAGGTACTATGTGATCTTTGTTGATGATTTTTCTCGGAAGTGTTGGATATTCTTCATGTAGAAGAAGAGCAAGACATACTCAAAGTTCTGTGAGTTCAAGGCGCTGGTTGAGAAGGAATCGGGGAAGCATGTGAAGGCTCTTAGGAGCGATAATGGTGGTGAATTCATCTCTGCCGAATTCAAGGACTTTTGCAATGCAGAAGGAATTCAGAGAGAGCTCATAACACCTCATAACCCACAACAGAACGGGGTTGCTGAGCGGAAGAACAGAACGATCGTGGGTGCTACACAGGCGATATTGCATGATTAGGGCCTACCCATTCACTTGTGGGCGGAGGCATGCAATACTGCAGTATATGTGCAGAACCATTGTCCTTACAAGATACTTGGCATGAGTACACCCGAGGAGGCATTTTCTGGTAAGAGGCCTGATATTTCCCATTTGAAGATTTTTGGTTCACCTGTCTACATGCATGTGACGAAGGATGCCAAGAAGAAGCTGGAGCCGACCGCAAAGGCTGGGATATTTGTGGGGTATACTGATACGCCCCACAACTATCTTGTGTATTTTCCAGACAGTCGCAAGACTGTTGTGCGACAGGATATCAAATTTCAGGAGGAGAAAGCCATGAAGTGTTTGCTTGAGAGGGAGCCACACTTGCATGCAGATGAGGAGCTATTAGTTCCTAAGGATGAGCTTCAGGATGTGGATCAGCCACAAGAGGAAGTTCATGGAGTGGAAGAGACCACTCATGCAGCGCCAACCATCAGAGGGCGCAAGCGCACTACAGAAGCTAAGCGACCGGCTCAAGATGCAGAGAAGGTTGTAGGACCACCTACAGCACAACGCAGACAGAGATAGTCACCAGACCGGTACACTAGATACATGGCTCTTGTGAGAAAATGTTTCATGATAGAGCCATCCTCTTTCGAGGAAGCTGTGGAGGACCCCGCATGGGTAGATGCCATGGTGGAAGAGTCTGATTCGATTATCAAAAACAGTGCATGGGAGATTGTCCCAAGACCGGAGGGGAAATCAGTGGTGGGTTTGAGATGGATCTGAAAAGTGAAGCAGGCGGTTGACGGGAGTGTGGAGAAGTACAAGGCAAGATTTGTTACCCGAGGCTTCTCACAGATAGAGGGGATTGATTATGAGGAGACCTTTGCAGCTGTCGCAAGGTATTCTTCCATACAGACGATCTTAGCTCTCTCAATGTAGATGGGGTGGCACATTCATCATATGGATGTGAAGACTATGTTCCTCAAAGGGGTCATTGAGGAGGAGGTGTACATAGAGCAGCCCGAAGGTTTCGAGATCTTCAGCAGTGAGTCGCATGTGTGCAGGCTCAAGAGAGCACTGTATGGGTTGAAACAATCACCTCGTGCTTGGTACACACGGATAGACAGTTATTTCACTGGACTTGGATTCTCCAAGAGTGAGGCGGATCCTAACCTGTACCAGATTTTGGTGGAGGGGAAGTTGCTGATCATTGTACTGTATGTAGATGATCTGATTTTGACGGGTGATGAGCTGTTGATACTTTCATGCAAGGAGGATCTTGCTAGAGAGTTTGAGATGAAGGACTTGGGCCTCCTTCATTATTTCATGGGATTGGAAATTTGGCAGCGCAGTGATGGACTATTTGTTTCTCAGGGTAAGTATGCCCGGGAGATACTGGAGAAGTTCAACATGCATGGCTGCAAGCCTGTTGATACTCCTCTTCCTAGAGGTTGGAGGAAAAAGGATGCTACTTCAGCGGAGGTAGTGGATGTCACTGTTTATCGACAATTGGTGGGGTCACTTATGTATCTGGTCAATACATGACCCAATATATGTTATGCTATTAACCAGCTTTCACAAGCTATGGTTAAGCCAACCAAGCTCTTCTGGAAGGTAGGCAAGCATGTATTGCGTTATCTTAGAGGCACATCGGGATATGGATTGTGGTACAGACATGAGGATGATGTGAAGTTGTGTGGCTTCACGGATGCAGATTGGGCAGGGAGCCCAATGGACAGAAAGAGCACATCTGGAGGGATCTTCAATATCGGGTCGACAGTAGTCTTGGTATAGTAGGAAGTAGAGATCCGTGGCACTCAGTTCAGCAGAGGCTGAGTATATGGCAGCAAGCTTGGCTGCATGCGAGGCCATATGGATGAGGAAGATCCTGGTCGCGTTGTTCGGGTCACACTTGGAGCCTACTGTGATTTATTGTGATAACCAGAGTTGCATTAAACTCTCGGCTAATCCAGTATTTCATGATAGGTCCAAACACATTGACATCAGGTACCATCATATCAGAGATTGTGTGCAGCGAAGAATCATGTTACTTTCATACATTCCCACGGAGGATCAGGATGCTGATATCTTGACGAAGGCGCTCACCAGGAGAAAATTCGAATACCACAGAGGCAGGATAGGGGTTGCAGATAATCCATATCTTGTTAATAGGGAGTGTTGAAAATGCAACAAGATGATGGAGCTTAGTGAAAATAAGTCGCCTTCACTAAGTGGGCCCGCAGGATATTTTTGGCGCAAAGTCTATTTTTAGACTATGTCTATTTTTAGACATATGGATCATGGTCTATGAGTTGCAGGATGCTATTTATGGATGATTGTTCAAGTTGGTAAAAATAGATGGACCTCTATTTTTAGACATTGGGCAGAATCTATTTTTAGACTGCCAGTCTAAAAATAGAACAGTCAAATATTATTAACCATTAATAATATTTGGACTATAAACATTATCTTATCATGTTGGAGCACTTCAGTTTGATGCTTGGATGTGGCACATGCAGCTGACAGAAGGAAATACACTTTTCCTATGGGTTAGTTGAGCTATTGCATGGTTGACTTCAGTTAGAACTCATGTGGCAGAGTTTGGTGGAGTTGATAAGACAGTTGGTGGAGTTGTGTTCGGTTTAAATTAATTGAACTAGTTGTATTTAGTCTAACTGAAAAATACACTAGTGATGAGTGGTGTGGATTAATTATTAATTAATTCACTAATTATTAACTCATAAATAAACTAAATAATACATCATTTAACTGTAATGCATGGACAGTTCAGTGGAGACCAGTGTTAGAGGTGGGTGAAAGGGTGAGTCTACTATCAGTTGTGACTATAGCTGTGCATGGGATTTGCACACACATTGATTGAGATTTCCAATAGGGATTGTGTAGTACAAGCCAGTGGGATTCGAACTTGGATCTCATCATTATTCATCTTGGATTGCGCAGTAGAGGCAGGCAGACTTGTGGAGGAGATTTGAACCTGTGACTTGTTCCGATCTGAGCTAGTTTGTGTGTAACTATTGGAGATAGTACTGAGTACTTGTGAGGAGTATTGTACTATGATTGTTACATGTTCTCTATCATTATAATATATATATAGTTGGGGGTTTTCAGCTATTAGCTTTCCCCATTACATACTGAGTTATATGTGTGCTTGATTATGTTTTAATGTGTGCATGCAACTGCTTCTATTTCCGCAAATTGATGATAAATTGTAGAAGAGGTTATGTATTATGCATGAAGCTTAAATAGTGTGTAATCAGGATAATCTCGGTGAATAATTCAGCTATTATTCAAATTTCTACACTAATTAATGATATTTGTGTGCGACAACTACTCGCGCTCATCCATGATGACTGCTTGTGGCTCAGGGAGCATATTTCGATAGATGCCACGTTGATCAATCGGATCACAGGCTTGCTTGACCAGGGCGTGAACCCTGTGGCAGCCTTTGGAGGAAAACTCTAGGAAAATAAGGTTGTTGAGAAGGTCAAGAGAGACTATAATGTGTCATGCAACACTCAATGAAATCAGCGAAATTGCAGTCCAATTTGGCACGACTGTCGTCGCATGCAAAATGATGAGGAAGTGCAGACCAAAGGAAGTCCCATCACATGTTATTATGCTCAATGGGATGTGTGAGAAGGATGTCCAGTACAATTGGGCTCAGTACTTACGTAAAGAATTTCTGGAAAATGTGTGTGAGGTGCAGGAGGATAGGAAACACTTTTATTATGCATGGCTAATACTTATCATCGCGCTCATTGGCTGGAAGATGCTTGAAGACACAAAGTTCCCAGATATAGAATCAGACATATGTGAATCCATGCACTACACAACCTTTTGGATCTCCAAGGTCCCAACCAGAGTCACCAAAAATAATATTTTTTATGTGTTTTTTTACTCTGTTCTCTTTCAAGCTATCCATTCGAATCCAAGCCTATCGTCTACTTTATACGAGAAATATAAGATGATTGCAGAATTCAAAGCAACGTTTCACAATCTACATATTCACGTGAAGGGCATTGTCAAGGGAGTTTGGTATGATTTTCGTATTTAGTCATAGAAGATGACCAGGTATGCATCAAAGTAGAGTGGCCGCTTGTTTGGATAGAGCCGCGCACCACTGGGGCTGCCTTGTCATCAGTTTTGAAGACTCCCACAAAGCCTAGAACCATAAAAGATATGTAGCATAAGCGTAAAGATGTCAAAGAAGAGCCTGTAAAGCTAATGACGACAGAAAAAACAATAGATTTGGAGAAAGAGATGGAAATAGAAAAAAACTGTGAATGCACTGAGGAGACGCAGACCGCGAAAGGCATTAAGTGTGGTTCTCAAGCCGTGGGAGATCTGCACAAGAAAAGAAAAGGGTCCAAATTGGCAGGCACAGAGGACCTCACGCTGATAGAATATGATTTTAGTGAGATTGAAAATACCTTTATTTCAGCAATAGAAGATATGTTGACAGATATGGAAGAACAAAACAAGGCTCTACTCGAGAGAGTATAATCGGTTATACAAGAACTTAAATGCAAGCGAGCCAGATTCAAGAGAGTGTGAATTAATCAAGCCAACTTCAAGCGAGCATGACTACTTATAGTGTGCATCCCATCAACACGGTGTTGCCACCTTTCGGGGATAGTCGCTTGATTCACATCCCCACACCAGTGATCAGAGTGGAGTCACCTACTTTGTACATGACCCTGAGAGCTTGTGGAGAAATTAACATCGACCTAGCAATGTTACCAGCTAGGAAACTCCACATGCTCCACAACATGATTGTCTATGAATTACAATACCAAGTGTACCATTCATTATGTGCTACAAATGAATCTCAATAAAAAGAAGCGGTGCTCCAATAGAAGTAGCAGACAACAAAGGAGGTGTGTCATGCAACTAAGACTTAGCGCGTTGCATTAGAGGCCATGATCGACCAAGTCCGTGTTGACCTGTCAGAGGTCAGTGTCACTACATCAGCTGCACCAAAAAAAAGTTACAGTGTTTGGCCGCTGCGCTCAAAGCATCACACACAGAAATTCAGTAGTTTGGGTAGACTTCGAGCAAAAAATTGTTGAGTTTCAGATGAAGCCCCAGCCTAAAACACCACTAGAGGTTAGAGAGTAGCGTGCCGTAGAGGTCAAGGCATCTACAAACAACATATCAGTCGCAGCGATAGAGTGTGGATAGTTATTGGATGAAGCCATGGGTGTTTGGAAAATTTTTCAAAATGACCTGATGGTACATCAGCTACGAAATGAATCATGCATCAAATAACAATAGTTCACAAATATTTGGTTAGCGGTGCCCACATTTTTAACAACATAGATACTTTCCTGCCTTCACGAGGGAAAGGAAATTCAGACTGAGATAGAAGACATGCGTCGTCGGGAGAAATTTTTGGAAACAAGGATGCGGCCTTGGGTTGAGGAAGCTTTACAATTGTCGTAGACTTTGGATAGTGCCCTTAAAAGCTTGCAATAAACATAATGGAGTATCAACTTGGCAACTGAGGGGTTGAAAACTGCGAAGTTAGTTGATTAAGCATAGAGTGTTGTCGCGCAGAGCATTGATTGATCTTGCCACTGAAAATCTTTATCAAAAAAATAAAAGAAAATATGAAGGAGACCCCCCACAATGACTCAGGATGAGTCATGAGTTCGTGTTGGGGGCCTGTTGGAGTGGGGTCCCTTGGGGTAAATTTGTGGGTTAATTTTTTACTATAATTTTTTTGTGCGCACTGCACAAAAGAGTCGAAGGGGCTTTGGGGCAGGTCAAAGTCCCTTATTCATTATAATGGGTTTAAAGGGAAAACCATGAGTCTCGAACCATGGTTTGATACCATGCTATGTGCCCATCTAAGATAGTATAAATATGCAAGGATTGATTCAAGTGGAGTAAGTCATAAATCTCATGGTGAATGTTTGTTATAGTTTGATCTAAGTGTTTGTTTTCAGGTAGAAAGGCTCCTACTAGCTGTGTGCATTGTGACCTAAGTCCTAGATGTGTGCGAACTCTGTTGGCTGTGTGCACAGAAGGGTAGATTGTATTGAAGGAATGAATGTACTGGAATTGATAGATCTCTTAATAAAGAATATTTTTTTCGAAAACCTGGACTTCCATGTGATTGTTGTGATTATCTATTAACTATGTTAAGATTTGAATCTATTCTGTTATTGTGTATTTACTTTTGGTAATGATTAATTGGATCTATGCGAATGAAGTACATTGTATCAATTAATGTTAGATCTGATTGAAGTATATCCTATTATTGTGTGCAAATATATTGAAGTATTCTTTGATAATCTATGTAAGGGTTTGATGTATTGATCAGTTAATGCACTCATCTGTTATATTATTTGTTATAATTTTTATTAGGGCCACTACATTAAAACTTCCTTAGGATGCAGAAACCTAGTTACAACACCTCCCCATATTGCTTCGGGTGAGAATTTGATCTGCGCAAGCAGGTCACTACTGAAAGGGCCAGTAGTTGGAGGGTTTGTTGGTTTCACAATAACTCCGAACCTAGGTTAGGACCTCTCCATCCAACAATTCCCTATTCAAGATATCGATACTAATCCTACTATGAAAAATAATTGTCCCTCAATCCTTCCTAACTTTCATGATCTTAGAATTGAGGAACAAGAAGCATTTCCTTTTTATATTGAGGTATTATGTAGATCCTATGATTATTTACTTGATACTCAAAAACTGAAATTTTTTTCTTCTACATTAAAATATGGGGCTCCTAAATGGTTGATAGGTCTAGGAACAAATTTTATAAGGATATGGGATTATATGAAAATATATTCTTAGAAATTTATAAATATTATTGCATATGTCATGACCTTAGAGAAAAAAATTCAAACTGACTTGAAAATAAGATGAAAGCCTTGAAGAATTAGTGGAGATATTTACTTATAATGTTAAAAGAGCTAAATTGTATGATTTAGGATTAGACACATTAAAAAATCTCTTACTAAAAGCTATAAGGGATGAATGGATTGATATTATTAAATTGATGGGTAAAAGAGATGTGTCTTAGGTATATTTTCAATAGATTCGTGAATTGTGCAAACACATTTCAAGAGGAAATTCAAAATATGGAAGGAATCGAAGAGATCCAGTTATTTCACATGTAAGTAAATTTGCATCAAGAACGATAGGTAGAGAAGAACTTGGTAGTTTTCTCGATAACTTTAAAACTAATATTCTTGGAAAACTTAGTGAACAACTTGATATGCTAAGAGTACAAGACAAGAAAAAAGTTGAAAATGTTTCTCTGCCTATTTTATGTCCTAGTTATAGAAATAAACATGCATTACAAGAATGTCCTCTTGGTAGTATTTATATTTGTGTTATATGTGCAGAAATTCATGTTACATTGTGCTACCCTTCTATACTTGGATTAAAAGTTGTTTACCAAGAGGAAGTCAAAATAAGTCAAACATGCAACTTTATTATGTCACTCCTAGAAGACTGTTGGAGCAGGGTCCCCTAGGGTACACTTTTTGATGTATTTTTGAAAAAAAAAAATTATAGGTGCACTGCATGGATAGGTCAAGGGGCTTTGGGGCAGGTAAAAGTCCCTCTTTGATGCAAAATGGTTTTAAGGTTAAAATGTGGGCCTCAAACCACAGTTTGATACCATAGTATCTGCACGCTAGATTGGAAGTAGTAAATCATTATTTATGTTTTGGATCTAAGATTTTATGCATTTGTGATACTTTGTAATGGTTTTAGTTTGGGTTGGGTAGAAAGGATCTTGCTCACTATGTGCACGGAGACCTAGTCCTGGCTGTGTGCAAACTCTGCTGACTGTGTGCGCAGAAGGGTAAAGTGTAAGGGAAATTATGATGTACTGAATTTCTCTGAATCTAATATAAGGACATTGTCTTAAGGTGGCTTTTATTTTGTTATGCTTACTTGTATCTGCGCGAATACATATGTCATTTATGAATGAATTTATATTGATGGTTGAATATTTGGATGAATATGCTTAAGTGATTACGCATTATATAGATCTGCATCTGGTTATGTTATATATGCGACAAAGTAATTTGTGATCTGATAAATATTATTCTACAATTACACATATATGTTAACATCTGCATAAGTATGCAATAAATTTTTTTAGTGCCACTACATTATTTTCTTTCTTAGGGTGTGGAAACCTGGTTCCAGCACCCCCCCATATTGTTTCGGGTGAGACTTTTATCTATGCAAGAAGGTCATTATTGAAAGGATCGGTAGTTCGAGTGTTTTTTGGTTGCATGATAAACTTTGAACCTGGGTCAGGAGCCCTCAAGAAAAACAAATGGTTTTGTTTCCGCTAATTATAAAAGCTAGATAATAATATTACCCATCTGGTAGATCATTGGATCGATCGTCTCTTGGGAGGATTTGTGACTGAATTTTCAATTGATTAGTTTGTGTCATACTTTGTAGCAGAAACAAGATTTTTCAAGGGTCCTAGAGGTAATTTCTTGTGCTATTTGAAGTTTTTGCTAAAGATGATATTGTGTGAACAAGGATCTCTGTGTCAACATATTTCTTAAATGCCACGAAGAGGCTCGTCTACGTGCAGTGAAAATATTTACTGTGAAGACCGAGAAAAATGATTTATTTATAGCCCTTTGAAGCATATATCTGATAGTGATGGTCAACCGAAGACTAGTAGTTATAGTGAATATGCGTGCTCTAAAGGATAAGAAGTTTCATCAAACCAGAACGACCAAAGATCCTTGATCCTCTTTCAAACCCTATCCACTCCACTTCCAAGCTCATCTTACAAAGCACCCACTCCACTGCGCAGTCCATCTCCTCCTCCTCCTCCACCTCTCCTAGGTGTAGATATGGCCATGTCGACGAAGCTGCCTAATTTTAGAGATATTGGGAATGAATATACTGAGAAATTTTGGTTTGTGACTAATGTTGTATGGTAGGCTCAGTAGGTCAATAATGATGACATTAAGAAAGCGCAGCTGGCCACCGCTTTCCAATATCACGCATTATATTGCTATATCAGATATGTTCAAGCAAACCCTAATGCCACTCTGGATGAAGTGAAAGATGCCCTAAAAGAATAGTTCAAGAAGCCTAAGTCATATGCATATTTGGTTAAAAAATGAAAGAGATTCATTAGGAGATTAATGAATCTATGTGGGAGGCAGATCAGAGGCTGAAACACACTATCAGAGATGGTGGATTTACCATTAATGATACTCAACATAAGGAGTGGTTTATTAATATGATGCTCTTGCATCTACGCCAACCCTTGGGTCAGCAGAATATTGCCACACAGGCTGAGGCTGTGGATATTTCAATGAAATTAGAAGCTAACCCAACACCTGTTGTGCTTGAAACTCAACATATTCAAAATAAGTTGGAATCCATGCATTTAGAAATTCAAATCCTACACAAAGACAAGGGAAAGGAGGTTTTCATAGAGGTCTAGTACATAAAATTTAAATTTTTTGGGCACCATAAGGATCAATATCATGTCTTCAATAATTATCTAAATGTCAGAGGTCCTAGTGCATTAAAGAGTGCAGTATGGTGCGAAATATGTTAGGTTTTCGGATTGCATGAAATAGATTTCTTCCCAAGGGTCAGAAAGTATCAACCTTAGTTGAAGCAGTTTTTTTGCAAGTTATGTTCTTCACTGGGACATGATGAACAACACTCTCACACATATGATATGATGTTGAAAAAATCTAAAATATATAGAGTGTAGGTCGAGCCTACCTAACCATCATCCCCCTTTTGGCGTGGTGGATTTCAGGGCACAGGAAGAGGACGAGGAGGTAGATCAGCTGGTCGAGAAAGAGGACAAGTTATTTTCTACAAATGCAGAGATTTTGGTCACTATGCGCATGAGTACTGTCCAAATCCAGCACAAAAATCATGCAGGTATTGTGGACAGTTTGACCATGTGATAGAATATTTCCTTGTTTTGATTGCTAAGATGCAGGAGAAAAAGAGGTAGACTCCAATGCAGATGGTTAGAGAAGAAATCCGTGAAGAAGATCCTAGTGTGAATTTGGTCACTAGGAGTGGTGCAACCACTAATGAAGATAATGGAAACCTACTAGATATTGACTTATGGATTTGTAAATCACGTAAGAACATAGAGAGATTTGATTTGTAGTGTGCAAAGGAGACTTTTTTTGAAGCACATAAATAATTTGTAGAAGGAACCGCATCAACATGTATACCAATGAAGGAAGCATGAGTATATGAAGAGATAAAACTATTTCTACAAGCTTGCATTAAGTTATTGCACAAAAAAAAGGTAGTAGAGAACCTTTAGGCTCTAATAGATAATTGCGCAAAGAAGGAACAACCATTGATAGAACATAAAGTTGTCAAAAAAATCTATAAGAATAAGAACAAGACGGGTCAAGAGATGCGTATGACCATGCCGATCGATGCTTATGAGATGGATCAAGTTATTTTATACGTGGAGTCTAATGAAAATGTTCTATGTAAGAAAACTTGGCAGTGCATGGGAGAGCACAAGATGGAATGGTAGACCATCCAACTGCGCAGGGAAAATCAATAGAAAATCATTCCATTGGGAAGGTTGTTGCAAATTGTAGTCAGTATTAAGGGTGTTAAGGTGATGGAAAAATTTGAAGCTAAAAAAATTGTAGATGATACTGATCCTTATCCTGCATTTTTTGGACTAGACTGGCTTATTGATATGGATGGTGGCATAAATCTGAAGAAGCGAAGAATGGAGTTTGGAAGTAATGGAACCAGAGTCATCATACCCTTATACCCCGTAGAAGGACAAAGATACACCGATCCTGTGCACGCTGATAATGATATTGATCAGATCTATAAGCTGACTTTGTGCGAGGAATATTGGATCAATCCAACGACTGATGGAAATATTAATTGGGAAAAGGACATCTCTTGTTTTTTAGATTCTGATGAAGAATTAGAAAGCTTGCAAAACTAGTTGAATGTTGCGTTGCACTGTAATCGTGTGACCATATCTCTTCGATATATAATGTTTGAGGTAAGCGAAATACCACATTATCATGGTTTAACTGATGTACACATGTTTTTAGGAGAGCTTGAAAGAACTATACCATAATGACATAGATTCCATGCTTTGGATCTCAAATTGCGTGCTACTCCTGGACGATGGTGGGAGACTCATAAAGAAAATATGGGAAATTGGGATGAATGTGCGCGCATGATGAGGCTACACTTTGAATGTCCAACCATCATAATGGAAGAGTTCTACTATGGAAAGGTTGATCTGTGCAGACATTTGGCTAAATGGAATCAGGTATGGGGTGTAGAACCGAAACCTAAATGGGTCCACATGTTTATTCATACATTGGGGAAGGTACCTACTGATTTGTATTTGGAGACAGAGTTGCACCGAGGTACTAGTGAATGGTCTGTGCTAATAGAGAGTTTCATTTTTACATTCAGCTTTGAGAGTGGATTTGATAATATTGGCAAAGCATTGCATAATATTCAAGAAGTTATATTTGATACATCAAAGCATGCAATCGAGTGTGCTCCACCAGCATGGGATGCGCAGATGAAGGATATTGTGAATTGCATAAATTTGACTATAATGGAATCTGAGGGACAGCGCGTAGTTGCTAGACCCTTGATCTCTCCCCTTAAGAATTTCAAACAAGTGCGCTCAATGTTGGGCATCCTTGGGTACTATCGGAAGATAATTCAAAGCTGTGTTGATAATTGTGCCCATTACCAAATTTCTTAGAAAGGATGCGACATTCTGTTGGATGAGGAATGTCAGACGAGTTTGGACTTATTGAAGGAAGAGATGGTCACCACCCACTCTGCTTTGAAATACCTGTTCAACAAGCCTATGTTGGGGGGGACAATCTGTATGTGGTTGTTTTTATTCTAAAGGTATGAGTTTGAGATATGGATAAAGGTGTGACACGCACATGGTAGCTACACTAGGAGGTTGACTGGGTCGCAAAGGTGCCAAAAAATAACCATTGGAACAGTAAATATGGAAAAGACAACTTTATTACCATTTATGGGAGCATCTAGGTTGCAATTAATGAAGGGATTTTACCAGATTTGGGACCGTTGTTTCATTTATGGAGACACATTAATGCATAAGGAACCGTTGAGGATGTGCGTAAAGTATAAATATGACCTATGCAGTCGAAATATTTTAGTTTTCTTTTTGAGTAGTTTTTTTTCCCTAATCTCTTTGAATTTCACATCATATTCATTTTCTATGTCTGGTTTGGATTTGGTTTTTGAGGATGAGTTGTGCCATAGGGGTTTGGGTTATGTAATTCCACCCAATATGATAGCTACGCAACCTGGAGAAGACCCTGTTGTGCCAGAGCTTCCCGTTGTGCCGATTGTTGAAACACCTATGCCCATAAAGTCTAAGAAGGGTCAAACATCTAGGAATAGGAAATCCCCAAGGGAAAAGACTCCAAAGTTGCACTCTATTGCGGTTGAGCGCCAAGAAAGACGTATGATGGAGCTTCCTAGGACAATTATGGAGGAAGAGGATGATGTGGTCGAAGTGGCCCCATTCTCCCGGTTGCTAACCTATGTCGCATCGTAAAAACCATTAGTAAGAGTTTCCAAAGATCTCAACATGGTGCGATCGAGTATCAATATGCCCTTGATCCTGGAAAACGTCCCAATAGAAGGTGACATGTTTGCAAAAGTGCCGCAGCTGAGACTAGAATATTGGGACATCAAAGATATTGATAAGTTCCCTGAAATTGTGTCAGAGCTCTATTTAGACCACGTTCAGTATGAAGAGGGAATTGTGTGCTTAGATCTAGATATCTAGGTGTTGGGTCTGCACAAGGCAGGACTGTTGAATTTATTGCAGATCACTCATTTTGGGCACAACCCGATAAATGATTTTTTTGTCTGTCAATTTCTCGCGCTCATGCACGATGATGCACTATGGTTGGGATAGCGCATTTCCATTTTTCTTGTGCTGATCCATAGGATCACTAGTCTACCTGATCAAGGCACATATCTAATGGTTGATTTCAGAGGAGAGACGCAGGAAAAGAGTTCACATAAAATATCAAAGCTAAATACCAAGTCTCACACAAGAGTAGAGGATTCGTTGTAAGTGAGATAAACGATCCTATTGTTCAAATTGGAATTCTCATCTTGGCCTGCAAGATGATGTGCAAATGCAGACCTAAGGAGGTGCCTTCGCAGGTAATTTATCTTGTCAGTCGGTGCAAAAACAAAGTGATCTACAACTAGTCACACTACCTGTGCAAGGAATTTTTGAAGAATTTGTGTGAAGGACAAGAAGAGGGCAAGAATTTTTATTATGCACGGATGCTATTGTTGACTATATTATTTGGGTGGAAGACCCTAGAGGAAACACATTTTCCTGAGATAGAGCCACAAATGTGTGAGGCTGTGCAGTACGTGATACTCTGGAATTCATCGGACCCCACGCGCATCATGGAAAATAAGATCTTTTGGGTATTATTTGACACTTCACTCTATCAAGCAGTGCAGTCTAAGTTGAGGCTCTCTCTGACACTATATGACCGGTACAATATGATAGCAGATTTCAAGGCCACTTTCCACAATATGCACATTCATGTAAAAGGTGCAGTCAAGGGATTCTGGTTCGAATTACCATATCTCATCACGGAGGATGATCTGATACACATCACTACAGAGTGGCCGCCAACATGGTTGCAGCCTGGAGCATCCACATCCATTCCTAAAATGTCAACCAAGCCGCGCACTGGTACCCAGCCAGAGAAGACAACTAACAAAGCGATGGAGAAAGAAGCCACACCGATAACAACCAGCGAAACCATCCACTTGGAGAAAGAAACTGAATCGAAAAAAAACGGCACTGTGTCGAAGGACACAGAGGAGCAAGTGGAAGCCCATACCTCTAAAGGCACAAAGCATGGTTCTCAGGTCATTGGAGGATCAAGGAAGAAAATAAAGGGATCTAAAGAAACTAGAGAGGAGTTCCTGACACTGATTGAAGATGACTTCAATGAGATTGCAAACATGGTGACATCTGTGACAGAGGAGATATTTTCAGATATGGAAGTGCAGTATAATAATGTGCTTAAATTTGTGCAGGTTGGTATCTAGGAATTAAAAATACAAGCGAGCCTAATTCAGGCAAGCATTGCTTAAGAGAGCCAAATGCAGATGAGCACGCATGTAACTAGCATGCAGCTACTCGACATATATTTTCCCGCAATAGAGATGCTCATTTTGTTCAAATGCCTACTCCGGCCATCCATGTAGACTTGAGTCAGCACGATCAGTTTAGAGGTTGTGGTGACATTAACATTAATTTATATCTTTTACCTGCAAGGAAGCTACACATGATGTGCACTATGATCATCGATGAGCTTTAGTTCTATGAGTTCCATTCTCACAAAACTATGGTGGAATCAAAGTAGAAGGTCATATAATCATAGCAGAAACAACAAGAAGTAGAGGAATCCTATTGTGTAGCCGAAGCCCAGTGTGTTGCGCTCAAAGCAAAGATCCACCAAGTGTGTAATATTCCTAAATAGGAAAAACAACAATATTGAACACAATATTGGAAATAATAGTGAAAATAATTGTAAAAATACATGAAACCAATATGGATCCATTATATAATGAATATCATCAGCAAATAAAAATAATACATCGAGGCAAAAATTAGACAATAGGAACTAACAAGCCTCCAATGAATAAACCCTCTCAAAAGTGAGAGGTTGCCATTATCCAAAATTCCAGAGAGCTGCTAAAACACAGTAATAAAGAGAATAGATACAGCAAGAGGTCAAAAAATTATATAAAATAACTGATCTATGCCTCAAGAGATACTATACATGAATATCTAGGCACTATATCACCTTTCCAAGACAACCCAAGAGGGTTTCCAGAAAATACACCAAAAATAAAATGTGAGTTGTAGCCCTAGGGATGAAGGTTCACTGTAACAGACTAAATGGAAATATATGGTTGAAGTTGATGTAGAAGCATATGGATCTCCTCCAATAGATTCTCCAGGTGAAAGGCCGACCCCTCCACTAAAGATATAGCTCCCTATATATTGTACTAAAACCACCCCTACAACTCCTCCCTAAAATAACGCAGTCCAAGACTAAAACTGCACTGTAGGGGATAAAAATAGGTTTTCATGATGCCAAATGCTACAATAATGCCCAAATACCTTCCTTATTGGCCTCACAATCAAAGGAAACCTTCCTCCACTGAAAACTAGCTTAGAAATGGCCTAATCCAATCCTCCACTACTGCACCCTACAACACAACACAACCTTAAGAAGAAACTTTGTTGTTGAAGAAATTTGTAGCTTGGCCTGATGTTGGAATGTGAAAATGTAGCCCAAATACTTCTCCTAAGTGAGCACTCGAAGTCCCCAGAGGATGAAGCTTGGATTCCCTCTTGGGAACACCCTTGTGCTAAACAGCAATGTAGTCTCCGCTAAATAGCTGAAGAGAGAAACAAGTCATACAGACCATAAAAAAAAAAAAAATCCAATCATGCCTTCTATGGCTGCCATCCCCTTCCTTATATGCATGGTGATATTCCTCATCTTGGGCCCCACTAATTAAAGTCACTACTTCCATGCATGGAATCACCC